>CAMQGK010000299.1:21905000-21942500 GCA_947000775.1 Pterois miles | reverse complement strand
TATATGTATATATGTATATATATATACATATATACGTATATGTATATATATATATATATACATATATGTATATATATGTATATATATAAATACATATATGTATATATATATATACATATATGTATATATATGTATATATATATACACATATATGTATATATATATATATATACACATATATGTATATATATGCATATGTATATATATGTATATATGTATATATATATGTATATATGTATATATATATATATATACAGACCATATTATCAAATTCAAAGTGAAAAAAGACGCTTTAATAACCAAAATTGAAATAAGGATAAAGTTAAATGCAATAAAATGAAATGTGATTAAATGACGTAAACTCTAAGAGTCATACAATAATAATAATAATAATAATAATAATAATAATTATAATAATAATAATAATAATTAGAGGGCGTGGTGGGTCCTTTTCTCTTTATTTTGAAAGGTGAGGACGGAAGTTGCTCCGGTGCCGGTGTCGCGGTGCTGACGCGTCCAGGTGTGTTCCTGTTGGCGGTCATGGGGTTGGTGTACTCGGAGGTAAGAACAGCGACTCTTCTCTTCTTCGACCTTCAGTCTCTCCTCCCGTCTTTTAATCTGATGTTTTCGTCCGCTGGACTTCCGGTCTGCGTTGAGGTTGAGCTGCAGGTGAGACCGGTTACCTGCCGACGACGTCACACTAACCCGAGCCGAGCCGGGCCGAGCCAAACAACACAATCCATTCACCATTAGACTGCGGTACACAGAGCTACTCAGAACGCTAGTACTTACACTTCAGTAGTAGTAGTAGTAGTAGCAGGAGGAGGATTACCACATGAAGGCAGACAGAACACAACAGTCTGAAGACTAATAATAATAATAATCATAATTATATTTAATAATAATAAACCCACTGAGACAATGACGTACTTCAGTCATCAGTATCAACATGTACTGAAAGTACTCAAAGTAAAAGTACTCGCTATGCAGAATAAACTACATTATATTATAGTATTCTAATATTTGGTGCATTAATGTGTTCATCATTAATAACTTTATATACTGCTGCTGGTTTAAAGGGCAAGTCCATATATGTGTGTGTGTGTGTGTGTGTGGAAAATGGATCAAATTAATTTTTCCTTCTACACACAACATCCCATAATGTTTTTTTAAGTTGTTGTAAATGTATTAAAAATAAAAACCTGGTTGATGCTCAGTACTTTGTTGATGCTCAGTACTTGGTTGATGCTCAGTACTTGTTGATGCTCAGTACTTGGTTGATGCTCAGTACTTGGTTGATGCTCAGTACTTGGTTGATGCTCAGTACTTTGTTGATGCTCAGTACTTGGTTGATGCTCAGTACTTGTTGATGCTCAGTACTTGGTTGATGCTCAGTACTTGTTGATGCTCAGTACTTGGTTGATGCTCAGTACTTGGTTGATGCTCAGTACTTGTTGATGCTCAGTACTTTGTTGATGCTCAGTACTTGGTTGATGCTCAGTACTTGTTGATGCTCAGTACTTGGTTGATGCTCAGTACTTGTTGATGCTCAGTACTTTGTTGATGCTCAGTACTTGTTGATGCTCAGTACTTTGTTGATGCTCAGTACTTGTTGATGCTCAGTACTTTGTTGATGCTCAGTACATGGCTGATGCTCAGTACTTGGCTGATGCTCAGTACTTGACTGATGCTCGGTACTTGGTTGATGCTCAGTACTTGGTTGATGCTCAGTACTTGGCTGATGCTCAGTACTTGGTTGATGCTCGGTACTTGGCTGATGCTCGGTACTTGGCTGATGCTCGGTACTTGGTTGATGCTCAGTACTTGGTTGATGCTCGGTACTTGGCTGATGCTCGGTACTTGGCTGATGCTCGGTACTTGGTTGATGCTCAGTACTTGGTTGATGCTCAGTACTTGGCTGATGCTCGGTACTTGGCTGATGCTCGGTACTTGGCTGATGCTCGGTACTTGGTTGATGCTCAGTACTTGGTTGATGCTCAGTACTTGGCTGATGCTCGGTACTTGGTTGATGCTCGGTACTTGGTTGATGCTCAGTACTTGGCTGATGCTCAGTACTTGGTTGATGCTCAGTACTTGGTTGATGCTCAGTACTTAGTTGATGCTCAGTACTTGGTTGATGCTCAGTACTTAGTTGATGCTCAGTACTTGGTTGATGCTCAGTACTTGGTTGATGCTCAGTACTTGGCTGATGCTCCTTCGGCAGCAGTTTCAGCCTCAGGTCCTTCTGAATCTGATGCCTCCAGGTCGGCTCAGCTCTCTGGGCAGTTTCTCCCGTTCCTCTGGGCAGCACCTCTGGATCTCCATCAGGCTGGATGGAAGCGTCGGTGCACAGCCGTCTTCAGATTGGTCCAGAGATGTTCAGTCGGATGGAGGTCTGGGTTCTGGCCGGGCCACTCGAGGACGTTCACTGAGTTGTTCTGAAGCCGCTCCTTCAATGTCCTGGCTGTGAGCTTCGGGTCATTGTCCTGAGACCTGAGACTCCTTCAGGAGCCTTTTACTGAGGAGTGGCTGCCGTCTGGCCTGATTGGTGGATTGCTGCAGAGATGGTTCTCCTTCTGGAAGGTTCTCCTCTCTCCACAGAGGAACGCTGGAGCTCTGACAGAGTGGCCGTCGGGTTATTGATCACCTCCTTGACTAAGGCCCTTCTCCCCGATCACTCAGCTTAGATGGAGGCCAGCTCTAGGAAGAGTCCTGGTTCCAGACTTCTTCCACTTAGTGATGATGGAGGCCACTGTTCTCATTAGAACCCTGAAAGCAGCAGACATGTTTCTGTAACGTTCCCCAGCCTTGTGGGTCAGCCCTGGGACCTTATACAGACAGGTGAGCCTTTCCACATCACGTCCAATCAGCTGCATTTACCTCAGGTGGACTCCTGGTGGGCTCCAGGTGGGCTCCACCTGAGGTCCTTGTTGGACATAGAGGTCCTCGTTGGACACAGAGGTCCTCGTCGGACACAGAGGTCCTCGTCGGACATAGAGGTCCTCGTTGGACACAGAGGTCCTCATCGGACACAGAGGTCCTCGACGGACATAGAGGTCCTCGTCGGACATAGAGGTCCTCGTCGGACACAGAGGTCCTCGTCGGACACAGAGGTCCTCGTTGGACACAGAGCTCCTCGTCGACGTCTGACAATCTGTTAGACATCAGAGTTTCTCTGATCAACAGTCAAACTGCAGCTTCAGTCTCAGCTGGAAACATGTGGAGGGAAATCTGGTCCAGGTCTGGTCCAGGTCTGGGTCCTGGAACTATGTGAATCTGGAGAAAAGACAGAAAGACTTCAGACAGACTGATGGAAACCTTCTACTGGACCATGTTACACATCCTTTCTCCTCTCTCTCCTCCCCTCTCTCCTCCTCTCTTCTCTCTCCTCCTCTCTTCTCTCTCTCTCCTCCTCTCTCTCCTCCTCACCCTCCTCCTCTCTTCTCTCTCTCCTCCCCTCTCTCCTCCTTTCTTCTCTCTCTCTTCCTCTCTCTCCTCCCCTCTCTCCTCCTCTCTTCTCTCTCTCCTTCCCACTCTCCTCCTCTCTTCTCTCTCTCCTCTCTCTCCTCCCCTCTCTCCTCCTCTCTTCTCTCTCCTCCTCTCTCTCCTCCCCTCTCTCCTCCTTTCTTCTCTCTCTCCTCCCCTCTCTCCTCCTCTCTTCTCTCTCCTCCTCTCTCTCCTGCCCTCTCTCCTCCTCTCTTCTCTCTCTCCTCCCCTCCTCTCTCTCTCCTCCTCTCTCTCCTGCCCTCTCTCCTCCTCTCTTCTCTCTCTCCTCCCCTCTCTCCTCCTCTCTTCTCTCTCTCCTCCTCTCTCTCCTCCCCTCTCTCCTCCTCTTTTCTCTCTCCTCCTCTCTCTCCTCCCCTCTCTCCTCCTCTCTTCTCTTTCTCCTCCCCTCTCTCCTCCTCTCTTCTCTCTCCTCCTCTCTCTCCTGCCCTCTCTCCTCCTCTCTTCTCTCTCTCCTGCCCTCTCTCCTCCTCTCTTCTCTCTCTCCTCCCCTCTCTCCTCCTCTCTTCTCTCTCTCCTCCTCTCTCTCCTCCCCTCTCTCCTCCTCTTTTCTCTCTCCTCCTCTCTCTCCTCCCCTCTCTCCTCCTCTCTTCTCTTTCTCCTCCCCTCTCTCCTCCTCTCTTCTCTCTCCTCCTCTCTCTCCTGCCCTCTCTCCTCCTCTCTTCTCTCTCTCCTCCCCTCCTCTCTCTCCTCCTCTCTCTCCTGCCCTCTCTCCTCCTCTCTTCTCTTTCTCCTCCCCTCTCTCCTCCTCTCTTCTCTCTCCTCCTCTCTCTCCTGCCCTCTCTCCTCCTCTCTTCTCTCTCTCCTGCCCTCTCTCCTCCTCTCTTCTCTCTCTCCTCCCCCTCCTCTCTCTCCTCCTCTCTTCTCTCTCTCCTGCCCTCTCTCCTCCTCTCTTCTCTCTCTCCTCCCCTCTCTCCTCCTGCTCCTCCTCAGCCGGCCTGTCAGTCAGCATATGATGGCGATGTCCATCAGCTGTATCACATCCTCAGAGATGACGCTAACCAGCTGAATGTTCAGGAGGAGGACAACGGGGACACGCCCCTCATCGCAGCCTGTCGCCGTGGAAACCTGAAGGTGGTCCAGTACCTGCTGGACAACGGGGCGGACGTCCACCTGACCAATCAGGTGTGTTCACCTGATGATGTTATCATGTAATGTCCTCAGTGTCTCTAACGTAGTGTCTCTAACGCCAAGTGTCTCTAATGTAAAGTGTCTCTAATGTAAAGTGTCTCTAACATAGTGTCTCTAACATAGTCTCTCTAATGTAAAGTGTCTCTAACATAGTGTCTCTAACATAGTGTCTCTAACATAGTGTCTCTAATGTAAAGTGTCTCTAATGTAAAGTGTCTCTAACATAGTGTCTCTAACGCCAAGTGTCTCTAATGTAAAGTGTCTCTAACGTAGTGTCTCTAACATAGTGTCTCTAACGCCAAGTGTCTCGAATGTAAAGTGTCTCTAATGTAAAGTGTCTCTAACGTAGTGTCTCTAATGTAAAGTGTCTCTAATGTAAAGTGTCTCTAACATAGTGTCTCTAATGTAAAGTGTCTCTAATGTAAAGTGTCTCTAACATAGTGTCTCTAATGTAAAGTGTCTCTAACGTAGTGTCTCTAACATAGTGTCTCTAATGTAAAGTGTCTCTAACGTAGTGTCTCTAATGTAAAGTGTCTCTAATGTAAAGTGTCTCTAACATAGTGTCTCTAATGTAAAGTGTCTCTAACATAGTGTCTCTAATGTAAACTGTCTCTAACGCCAAGTGTCTCTAATGTAAAGTGTCTCTAATGTAAAGTGTCTCTAATGTAAAGTGTCTCTAACGTAGTGTCTCTAACGTAAAGTGTCTCTAACATAGTGTCTCTAACATAGTGTCTCTAATGTAAAGTGTCTCTAACACAGTGTCTCTAATGTAAAGTGTCTCTAACATAGTGTCTCTAATGTAAAGTGTCTCTAACGTAGTGTCTCTAACATAGTGTCTCTAATGTAAAGTGTCTCTAACATAGTGTCTCTAACATAGTGTCTCTAATGTAAAGTGTCTCTAACGTAGTGTCTCTAACATAGTGTCTCTAATGTAAAGTGTCTCTAACATAGTGTCTCTAATGTAAAGTGTCTCTAACATAGTGTCTCTAACATAGTGTCTCTAACATAGTGTCTCTAATGTAAAGTGTCTCTAACATAGTGTCTCTAACATAGTGTCTCTAACATAGTGTCTCTAATGTAAAGTGTCTCTAACATAGTGTCTCTAATGTAAAGTGTCTCTAACATAGTGTCTCTAACATAGTGTCTCTAATGTAAAGTGTCTCTAACATAGTGTCTCTAATGTAAAGTGTCTCTAACGTAGTGTCTCTAACATAGTGTCTCTAATGTAAAGTGTCTCTAACATAGTGTCTCTAACATAGTGTCTCTAATGTAAAGTGTCTCTAACGTAGTGTCTCTAACATAGTGTCTCTAATGTAAAGTGTCTCTAACATAGTGTCTCTAACATAGTGTCTCTAATGTAAAGTGTCTCTAACATAGTGTCTCTAACGTAGTGTCTCTAACATAGTGTCTCTAATGTAAAGTGTCTCTAACATAGTGTCTCTAACATAGTGTCTCTAATGTAAAGTGTCTCTAACATAGTGTCTCTAATGTAAAGTGTCTCTAACATAGTGTCTCTAATGTAAAGTGTCTCTAACATAGTGTCTCTAATGTAAAGTGTCTCTAACATAGTGTCTCTAATGTAAAGTGTCTCTAACATAGTGTCTCTAATGTAAAGTGTCTCTAACGCCAAGTGTCTCTAATGTAAAGTGTCTCTAACATAGTGTCTCTAATGTAAAGTGTCTCTAACATAGTGTCTCTAATGTAAAGTGTCTCTAACATAGTGTCTCTAACATAGTGTCTCTAATGTAAAGTGTCTCTAACGTAGTGTCTCTAACATAGTGTCTCTAATGTAGTGTCTCTAACGTAGTGTCTCAAACGTTAAGTGTCTCTAACGTAAAGTGTCTCTAATGTAAAGTGTCTCTAACGTAGTGTCTCTAACGTAGTGTCTCAAACGTTAAGTGTCTGTAACGTAAAGTGTCTCTTGTGAATTTCCCCACTGTGGGACCAATAAAGGAATATCTTATCTTATCTTATCTCAATGCCAAGTGTCTCTAACGCCAAGTGTCTCTGTGTCTCAGAAACAGAGGACGTGTCTTCATTATGTGTCCAGGAGGAGTTTGTCTCTGCTGGATTACCTCATGGTCTCCATCCTGATGCCCATCCTGCTGCTCGGATACTTCCTCCTGGTTGGTAGTGGAAATGAATGAAGCGAGATTAGCATGCTCGTTAGCAGACTCCTGTTTCTCTCTGCTAACATTTAGTTCACTTCTCAAGCTAATGAGCTTGCTAACAGTAACTTAGCTAGCAGGCTAGTTAGCTTGTTTCTTATGAGCTGTATTAACATGAATTGCTAGTATATATGGAGGCACAGAATGATTTCATAGAGTAAAATGAATAAATATAGAAATGTGTTGCAGTTACAGAAGCAGAGGCAGAGTGTGTCTCTGATGGAGGGGGTGCTGAGCAGCAGCGTGAACGTCAACGCCGTCGACTACGTGAGTGAAAGCTTTATATCCTGTCAACAAGTGCAGCTGTTCAAATTAAACTTAGCCTCAAGCTAACACACTTAGCATCATGCTAACGGACTTAACCTTAGGCAAACAAATTTAGCCTTATGCTAACGAACTTTGCCTCAAGCTAATGAATTTAGCCTCATTCTAATAAATTTAGCCTCATGCTAATGAATCTAGCCTCAGGCTAACAGACTTACCCTCAGGCTAACAGACTTAGCCTCAGGCTAATGGATTTAGCCTCATGCTAATGGACTTAACCTCAAGCTAATGAATTTAGCCTTGTGGTAATGGACTCAGCCTTACACTAATGGAGTCAGCCTTATGCTCATGCCAACGAATTTAGCCTCATGCTAACAGACTTAGCCTCAAAGCTGATGAATTTAGCCTCATGCTAACAGATTTAGCCTCAAAGCTGATGAATTTAGGTTTGAGGTGAATTGAGGTGAAGATCTCTCGGATAGGAGCCTCCTCCAGACATTCCCAGTTCACCCGCACTACACGTTTGGGTTTACCAGGTCTGTCCAGAGTCTTCCCCCACCCTCTGATCCAACTCACCACCAGATGGTGATCAGACCTGCCTGGTGCCTCACACCTCCAGAGAAGAATAGAGTCCAACCTCTATCCAGGTGGCTAGCCCGGCCACCAGGCGCTCGCTCACGGCCCTCCGTCTGGGCCTGGCTCCAGACGGGGGCCCCGGGCTTCCTCCGGGCCAGGTCTCTCTTCCTCGGTTACTCATAGCATTACTCTACCATTACTCTTGGTCTGGCCCCTCACCTGAGACCAGTCTGCCATGGGAGACCAACCAGGAGCACCAGGCTCAGACAGCACAGCCCTCAGGGTCCCATATATATATATATATATATATATATATATATATATATATATATATATATATATATAAAAAAATAAATGTTGTTTTATGTATCTTATGTTTGTATGTATTATATATTTTCTTATTTTTTAATTAAAATTGTATTTATTGATTTTTCTTTAAGCAGAAAGGAAACACAGCTCTTCACTATGTCTGTCAGAAGAAAAGTCAGCGTCTGGTTCCCCTGCTGCTGGAGAAAAACGCTGACACCAACATCCAAAATAACGTACGTACACGAACGCACCACGAGTCACATCAGCTGATCTGATGATACATCTGATGATCAACTTCCTCTTTTTCTTCTTCTTCTTCTTCTTCTTCTTCAGGACGGGGAAACGCCACTGGACATCGCCACCCGACTGAAGTTTAAGAAGATCGTCCTCATGCTGAGGAAGAGTCAGTGACACCTCTCTGGTTTAGTTAAACTCTGTTTATGGTTTAAATCAGTGAGTTTGTTTCCAAACAGCAGAGAAAACAACAACGTTAGCCTAGCTTAGCACAAAGACAGCAACGTTAGCCTAGCTTAGCACAAAGACAGCAACGTTAGCCTAGCTTAGCACAAAGACCGGAGGTATAATAAAATGTCATAATTTCTTTTTAAGATAAAACACAAACAAATATTTAATAAAAGCTGAGAAACAGAAACAGTCTGAACTACACATAAATCTGTTTGTAAATAACAGTGTAACATACAAATCACGTTATACATTTAAAATTCAACTTTTCTTTATTCCAAAATAAACTTGGTTATGAATAAAACATGTTGTCATGTTTCACTGCTTCATGTTTGGCAGAAATACAGCAGATTAAAATATGTCTCACAAATGATTTTAAGATGCTACAAGCATTTAAAAGACATGAAAAATATGAGAATCAAACTTACATCATAAAACACTGAAAACACTAAAACACCGTGACTCGCATGGTGATTTAATTAAAAATCAAAATAATCATCAAACGTATTGGGAAATAATAGGTACAGTATATGGATATAAAGTTGAAAAAGAAGCAAAACAATGTGATTCTGGGTCTATAGAGTCTCTAGAAAATGATCCTCCTCTGATTGATTACCTCAGTAAACACTGGAAACAGCAGTGTCTGGTCTCAGTCTCTAGTTTCAGTCTTCTTCAGTACAGCAGGATGTTCATTTAGTGGATTATGGTCCATTTAGAGTCAGAGAGACCAGAAAGCAGGGGGGCTGTAGGGCGGGGCTACCTGCTGATTGACAGGTCGCTGCCAAGATGGCAGCAGACTAAAACCCAGATGGCAATGGACTAAAACCGAGATGGCGACGGCTGAAATGCTGAACTTGAGGCTTCAAAACGTCAGACAAGCTGCTGGGTGACTCGTTGACTACGTCCACGTCCTCTATACAGTCTGACCAGGTCCACCATCTTATTTAGTACGGTAAACTAACTGATGTAGTCCTGATTGATGTTTACTGTACTGTTGTCCTCTGACTGTAGTGACTGTAGTACAGGTGTGGACATCAGCACTGTGTCTCTACTGGTGTCCCTGCAGCAGCCTCAGGATGGCCGGAAACATCTGCTCAGGAGCGTCCAGACCCCAAATAAAGTCCAGATGGTCCCAGTGGTCAATGTGCTGATGGTAGACCAGGTTAGAAACCTGCACTCAGACAGAGTGACGTACAGACAGGAGGACAGACAGGTCCATTCATCAGTATTAATAATAATACATAATTCCTAGTATGTTCCAGTTTTCCTGAATTTACAGACTTGATTGTGACTTTGCTGGATCAGAAGACTCACCTGAGTGAGGAGGACAGCCACGTCTTTGGGGTCCGACAGTGTATCATGTCCTCCTGAAAACAGAGCGGTGGGAACCTTCATGTCCTGGATGTTGTACTGAGGGGGAGTGGACTGAGGACAGGACACAAGGAGGACGCACAGAGACATGAGCAGGTAGAGTCAGTGTTACAGTGAATCCACCTCTAAGAACTGATCCAGAACTGGACTCTCAGGTGGTGCAGACTGATGAGTCCAGGTAGAGTCTCACCTGGTTGTAGTGTTTCATGTTCCCTGCAGCTCCAAAGTCAAATGCCATCAGCTTCCCTCCGTGAACCGCCTGAAAACAATGATGATGATGATAACGATGACAATGATGGTGATGACGATAACGATGACAATAATAACGATGACAATGATAACGATGACGATAACGAACATAACGATAACAAAGATAACGATGACAATGATAGCAATGACAACGATAACGATAACGAAGATAACGATGACAATGATAACGAAGATAACGATGACAATGATAACGAAGATAACGATAACGAAGATAACGATAACGAAGATAACGATGACAATGATAACGATGATAACGATGACAATAACGATGATAATGATAACGATGACAATGATAACGAAGATAACGATGACAATGATAACGAAGATAACGATGACAATGATAACGAAGATAACGATGACAATGATAACGAAGATAACGATGATAATGATAACGAAGATAACGATGACAATGATAACGAAGATAACGATGACAATGATAACGAAGATAACGATGACAATGATAACGAAGATAACGATGATAATGATAACGAAGATAACGATGACAATGATAACGAAGATAATGATAACGAAGATAACGATGATAATGATAACGAAGATAACGATGATAACGATAACGAAGATAACGATGACAATGATAACGAAGATAACGATGACAATGATAACGAAGATAACGATGATAATGATAACTGAGGGTCCTCACTATCACAGGAAAACAGTGTGTGTGTGTATGTGTGTGTGTGTGTGTGTTGTTACCTGGGCCCAGTGGATCATGTTCTGGACTGAGGTCCCAGCAGGACAGTGTTCGGTGTAGACCGGAATCCGAGTCTGGAAACAAGGAGACACTGAAGATAATCAAAGGTCCTCTAGACTGGACTCTGTAATGTAGAGCAGGTCTAGACCGTACTCTGTAATCTAGAGCAGGTCTAGACCGTACTCTGTAATCTAGAGCAGGTCTAGACCGTACTCTGTAATGTAGAGCAGGTCTAGACCGTACTCTGTAATCTAGAGCAGGTCTAGACCGTACTCTGTAATGTAGAGCAGGTCTAGACCGTACTCTGTAATCTAGAGCAGGTCTAGACCGTACTCTGTAATGTAGAGCAGGTCTAGACCGTACTCTGTAATCTAGAGCAGGTCTAGACCGTACTCTGTATGTACTACCTGCTGGGACTTTCTGACCACGTCAGGGTCTTCATCAGCACATAGAGATGGTTTTCATCTGGAAGTCATCTGTAACTACAGATGTTCTGGTGCCATGTTTTCCTCCTGATACCGATCTGACACCGATCGGATACCGATCTGCTACTGATCTGATACCGATCTGATACTGATCTGATACCGATCTAACACCGATCTGATACCGATCTGACACTGATCTGATACCGATCTAACACCAGTCTGACACCGATATGACACTGATCTGACACCGATCTGATACTGATCTGCTACTGATCTGATACTGACCCGATACCGATCTGACACTGATATGACACCGATATGACACCAATCTGATACCGATCTGCTACTGATCTAACACCAATCTGACACCGATCTGATACCAATCTGCTACTGATCTGACACCAATCTGACACCGATCTGATACCGATCTGCTACTGATCTGATACCGATATGACACTGATCTGCTACTGATCTGATACTGATCTAACACAAATCTGACACCGATCTGACCAGCACCACCTGCTGCTATCGCCACAAACTACCTGCAGTCAGTTCTTCTTCTCTGCTCTAAACCAGTCGTAGCTGGTGGCAGCCATGATACCTCCAGGGAGACAGAAGGCTACTGTTGGGGAGCAGTGAAGAAGAAGAAGAACTGGTTTCCTGTTAAAGTAGTTGATTTTTTCTGGGTTAATAAATGATGGAATCAGATCGGTGAAAAGACTGGTGGACTCACCGATACCTGATACCGGTACCTGATACCTGACACCAATACCTGATACTTGTACTTGATACTTGGGGGCGGCAGTAGCTCAGTCCGTAAGGACTTGGGTTAGGATGTGGAGGACCCGGGTTCAAATCCCCCATGGACCAAGACCAACTGGTTGCTGGAGAGGTGCCAGTTTACCTCTTGGGCACTGCCGAGGTGCCCCTGAGCAAGGCACCAAACCCCCAACTGCTCTGGGCGCTTGTCAGGAGCAGCCCCCTCACTCTGACATCTCTCCATTGACATGTATATGTACTATGTGAACAACAGAGTGTAAAACTGAATTTCCCCACTGTGGGACTAATAAAGGAATATCTTTCTTTTTGGGGGCGGCAGTAGCTCAGTCTGTAGGGAGTTGGCTTGGGAACCGGAGGGTCACCGGTTCAAGTCCCGATGGACCAAGAACTGAGTGTGAACTGGTAGCTGGAGAGGTGCCAGTTTACCTCTTGGGCACTGCCGAGGTGCCCCTGAGCAAGGCACCAAACCCCCAACTGCTCGGGGCGCTTGTCAGGAGCAGCCCCCTCACTCTGACATCTCTCCATTAATGCATGTGCATGTGTGTGTTTTGGGTCTGCACGTACCGTGTATAAGTTAACAAACAGAGTGTAAAAGTTGAATTTCCCCTCGCGGGACTAATAAAGGTTGATCTTCTTCTTCTTCTTCTTCTTGTACCTGATCCAGGTACCTGATACCTGATACCAATACCTGATACCTGGTACCTGATACCTGGTACCAATACCTGATACCTGGTACCTGATACCAATACCTGATACCTGGTACCTGATATCTGATACCTGGTACCTGATACCAATACCTGATACTTGGTACCTGGTACCTGATACCTGATACCTGATACATGATACCAATACCTGATACCTGGTACCTGATACCAATACCTGATACCTGGTACCTGATACCTGGTACCTGATACATGATACCAATACCTGATACTTGGTACCTGATACCTGATACCTGGTACCTGGTACCTGATACCTGATACCAGTACCTGATACCTGATACCTGGTACCTGATACCTGATACCTGGTACCAATACCTGATACCTGGTACCTGGTACCTGATACCTGATACCTGATACCAATACCTGATACCTGGTACCTGATACCTGGTACCTGATACCTGATACCAATACCTGATACCTGGTACCTGATACCAATACCTGATACCTGGTACCTGATACCTGATACCCGATACCTGGTACCTGATACCTGATACCAATACCTGATACCTGGTACCTGGTACCTGATACCAATACCTGATACCTGGTACCTGATACCAATACCTGATACCTGGTACCTGATACCTGATACCTGATACCTGATACCAATACCTGATACCTGATACTTGGTACCTGGTACCTGATACCTGATACCAATACCTGATACCTGGTACCTGATACCTGATACCTGATACCAATACCTGATACCTGGTACCTGATACCTGATACCAATACCTGATACCTGGTACCTGGTACCTGATACCTGATACCAATACCTGATACCTGGTACCTGATACCAATACCTGATACCTGGTACCTGATACCTGATACCAGTACCTGATACCTGGTACCTGATACCTGATACCTGGTACCTGATACCAATACCTGATACCTGATACCAATACCTGATACCTGGTACCTGGTACCTGATACCAATACCTGATACCTGGTACCTGATACCAATACCTGATACCTGGTACCTGATACCTGATACCTGGTACCTGGTACCTGATACCTGATACCTGATACCAATACCTGATACCTGGTACCTGATACCAATACCTGATACCTGGTACCTGATACCTGATACCTGATACCAATACCTGATACCTGGTACCTGATACCAATACCTGATACCTGGTACCTGATACCTGATACCAGTACCTGATACCTGGTACCTGGTACCTGATACCTGATACCTGGTACCTGATACCAATACCCGATACCTGGTACCTGATACCTGATACCAATACCTGATACCTGGTACCTGGTACCTGATACCAATACCTGATACCTGGTACCTGATACCAATACCTGATACCTGGTACCTGATACCTGATACCTGATACCTGATACCAATACCTGATACCTGATACTTGGTACCTGGTACCTGATACCTGATACCAATACCTGATACCTGGTACCTGGTACCTGATACCTGATACCTGATACCAATACCTGATACCTGGTACCTGATACCTGATACCTGGTACCTGATACCTGGTACCTGGTACCTGATACCTGATACCAATACCTGATACCTGGTACCTGATACCTGATACCAATACCTGATACCTGGTACCTGGTACCTGATACCAATACCTGATACCTGGTACCTGATACCAATACCTGATACCTGGTACCTGATACCTGGTACCTGGTACCTGGTACCTGGTACCTGATACCTGATACCAATACCTGATACCTGGTACCTGATACCAATACCTGATACCTGGTACCTGATACCTGATACCAGTACCTGATACCTGGTACCTGGTACCTGATACCTGATACCTGGTACCTGATACCAATACCTGATACCTGGTACCTGATACCTGATACCAATACCTGATACCTGGTACCTGGTACCTGATACCAATACCTGATACCTGGTACCTGATACCAGTACCTCATACCTGGTACCTGATACCTGATACCTGGTACCTGGTACCTGATACCAATACCTGATACCTGGTACCTGATACCTGATACCTGATACCAATACCTGATACCTGATACCTGGTACCTGATACCTGATACCTGGTACCTGGTACCTGATACCAATACCTGATACCTGGTACCTGATACCTGATACCTGATACCAATACCTGATACTGTCCACTCACTGATAATTACAGTGACATGTGGTCAAAAGGTCCAGAAGGCTAGTAAGGTGACTTTGAGTGGAGACTGTTTTGATAAATACATTAATAACACAATTTGAACCATACAAATATTGTAGTATTTAAAAATCAATAAAGATATAAATAAATAGCTAAATATATTAATCAAAACAGATTTTATTTAGAATGTATCACGTGAGCTTTATTAATTTAAAATATATAAAAACATTTTCACTTCATGTATAAATATGTCATGTAATGTTGTTAATGCTAATAATATCTGGATGAATTCTTGACAGTGAACTGATCAATAATATTTCATATCTGAAACTTAATACGAACCAGGTTGAGGTTTTTCTCGTCGAAGCCACAGAGGACGAAGAACAGGTTTCCACACAGCTCACTGAGTAGCTGCTTCGCACACACGTGTTCCGCAAACCACTCGATCATGTGACTCTGAGGCAGGAAGTCCCGCCTACCAAACACGTCCTGATGGAGAGGCAAGAAAATCAACCAACCAACCAACCAGTCTGTCAGTCAGTCAATCAACTTAGGAAGTAAAGACAGAGCTACTCAGTTTCATAATAGCTAGTTGGCAGGTCAGGTGATGATAGCTCGTTAGCGGGTCAGGTGATGATAGCTCGTTAGCGGGTCAGGTGATGATAGCTCGTTAGCGGGTCAGGTGATGATAGCCCGTTAGCGGGTCAGGTGATGATAGCTCGTTAGCGGGTCAGGTGATGATAGCTCGTTAGCGGGTCAGGTGATGTAGGTCATTAGCGGGTCAGGTGATGTAGGTCATTAGCGGATCAGGTGATGATAGCTTGTTAGCGGGTCAGGTGATGTAGCTCATTAGCGGGTCAGGTGATGATAGCTCGTTAGCGGGTCAGGTGATGTAGGTCATTAGCGGATCAGGTGTTGATAGCTTGTTAGCGGGTCAGGTGATGTAGCTCATTAGCGGGTCAGGTGATGATAGCTCGTTAGCGGGTCAGGTGATGTAGGTCATTAGCGGATCAGGTGATGATAGCTTGTTAGCGGGTCAGGTGATGTAGCTCATTAGTGGGTCAGGTGATGATAGCTTGTTAGCGGGTCAGGTGATGTGGCTCATTAGCGGGTCAGGTGATGATAGCTTGTTAGCGGGTCAGGTGATGTGGCTCATTAGCGGGTCAGGTGATGATAGCTTGTTAGCGGGTCAGGTGATGTAGGTCATTAGCGGGTCAGGTGATGATAGCTCGTTAGCGGGTCTGGTGATGTAGGTCATGAGCGGATCTGGTGATGATAGCTTGTTAGCGGGTCAGGTGATGTAGCTCATTAGCGGGTCAGGTGATGATAGCTCGTTAGTGGGTCAGGTGATGTAGGTCATTAGCGGATCAGGTGATGATAGCTTGTTAGCGGGTCAGGTGATGTAGCTCATTAGCGGATCAGGTGATGATAGCTTGTTAGCGGGTCAGGTGATGTAGCTCATTAGCGGGTCAGGTGATGATAGCTTGTTAGCGGGTCAGGTGATGTAGGTCATTAGCAGATCAGGTGATGATAGCTTGTTAGCGGGTCAGGTGATGATAGCTCATTAGCAGATCAGGTGATGATAGCTCATTAGCGGGTCAGGTGATGATAGCTCATTAGAAGTACTTGGTACCCAGATGACGAAGTCGGGCAGGATGGATAGTTTGGTCATGGGGCTGGTGGTGAACGTGACGGTTGCTACGGGAGCCAAAGCGAAGAACAGTTTGATCTTACTGGCCAGTTCTGGCAGCGCAGAGAACGCTATGAATCCTGGGAAAACAGAGACTAGTCAGAGTGATGTCATCAAAGACACAAGTTATTATATTGTAATTATTGTAGTCAGGTATGAAAGCTAATTCATTAATTATGATGTGTCATCACATCTCTGGAACCTCTGAACTTTTTCAAAATAAAACAAGCACATAGATTGTAAATGTGTGTGTGTGTGTGTGTGTTACCTATAGTGGTTCCCTGAGAGTGTCCGATGTAGTAGATCTGGTCCTGACCCGTCACCTTCAGGATGTGGTTTATAACAGCTGGAAGATCCTTCAGAGCCATCTCATCATGACTATACATACAGAGAGAGACAGGTGAGGTGACGTCAGACAGGTGAGGTGAGGTGACGTCAGACAGGTGAGGTGACGTCAGACAGGTGTGTGTACCTGAACCTCCAGAAGTCGTCCTGGTCCGGTCGGAGGTTCTGGTGTTTCCTGGACCAGGTGTTTCCTCGGCTGTTTCCGATCCAGACGTCGTAGCCGGCGTCGGCGAGCACGTAGCCCAGACTGGAATTTGGCGGGTTGGTGATCCAGTTACTGCCTGCAGCCAGGAGGCCATGTTGGAGGAACACCGCTGGACGCACACCTTTAAACCAGGAACCGCATTCCATTACTACTACTACTACAGTAAAAGTACAAAAACTATGATGTACAAAATCTTCATTACAGACTCAGCCTGACCTGTGGTGTGTTTGAGTCCTTGTGGGATCCGATTGACGGTCAGGATGTACCCGTCCTCCGTCAGCACCTCGTGTTCCTCCGCCGGGTAACGCCACCGCCGGATGATCTCCGTCTAACACACACACACACACACACACACACACACACACACACACAGATGTTCACTATGGAGGAAAGTACCTGGATTCAGCTGTTAGTGAGTTTTACGTCTTTTAGGACGTCAGGATTCCAATGAGCAGATTTAAATGTTCGTACTGGGACGCTGATCTACAGTCCTAGACATCTCTTTAGACGCCGGCCATCTTTGTTTACAGTCTGTTGTTTGTTTACAGGAAACTTTAACCGTTTACTCACAATGTTCATGTGTACTTCAGGGTCCAGCTCCTGGTGTGGTTTACCAGAGTGCCGCTGAATGTCAGAGAGTCTCCAGACAGACGGTCCGGTGTGGACGAGACCGGAGAACACCAGCACACACACCACAACACACAGCATCATCTGTCTCACACACACACACACACACACACACACACACACACACAAAGTGTTCGTTAAAGATATGATTCTGTAACTTCCCACCTTCTCACTGTGATCTTAAACACATCTGGAGCTGAAACAGGACTCATTGGTGATGTACCGGGTCTCAGAATCCATCACCACCGATCGCTGCTCAAATTGTGTCCGACTTGATCGCAGCTGTTAGTCCCCGCCCCTGCTGTTAGTCCCCGCCCCCTGCTGTTAGTCTCCGCCCCCTGTTGTTAGTCCCCGCCCCCTGCTGTTAGTCTCCGTCCCCGCCCCCTTCTGTTAGCCCCTGCCCCTGCTGTTAGTCTCCGTCCCTGCTGTTAGTCCCCGCCCCCTGCTGTTAGTCTCCGCCCCCTGCTCTTAGTCTCTGCCCCCTGCTGTTAGCCTCCGCCCCTTGCTGTTAGCCTCCGCCCCTTGCTGTTAGTTTCCGCCCCCTGCTCTTAGTCTCCGCCCCCTGCTGTTAGTCTCCGCCCCCTGCTCTTAGTCTCTGCCCCTTGCTGTTAGTTTCCGCCCCCTGCTGTTAGTTCCCGCCCCTGCTGTTAGTCCCCGTCCCCGCCCCCTTCTGTTAGCCCGTGCTGTTAGTCTCCGTCCCTGCTGTTAGTCCCCGCCCCTGCTGTTAGTCCCCGCCCCCTGCTAATAGTCTCCGCCCCTTGCTGTTAGTCTCCGCCTCCTGCTGTTAGTGTCCGCCCCCTGCTGTTAGTCCCCGCCCCCTGCTGTTAGTCAGCTGTTAGTCTCCGCCTCCTGCGGTTAGTCTCCGCCCCTGCTGTTAGTCCCCACCCCTGCTGTTAGTCTCCGCCCCTGCTGTTAGTCCCCACCCCTGCTGTTAGTCTCCGCCCCTGCTGTTAGTCCCCGCCCTCTGCTGTTAGTCCCCGCCCCTGCTGTTAGTCCCCACCCCTGCTGTTAGTCTCCGCCCCTGCTGTTAGTCCCCACCCCTGCTGTTAGTCTCCGCCCCTGCTGTTAGTCCCCGCCCTCTGCTGTTAGTCTCCGCCCCTGCTGTTAGTCCCCGCCCCTGCTGTTAGTCCCCACCCCTGCTGTTAGTCTCCGCCCCTGCTGTTAGTCTCCGCCCCTGCTGTTAGTCCCCACCCCTGCTGTTAGTCTCCGCCCCTGCTGTTAGTCCCCGCCCCCTGCTGTTAGTCTCCGCCCCTGCTGTTAGTCCCCGCCCTCTGCTGTTAGTCTCCGCCCCTGCTGTTAGTCTCCGCCCCTGCTGTTAGTCCCCGCCCCCTGCTGTTAGTCTCCGCCCCTTGCTGTTAGTCTCCGCCTCCTGCTGTTAGTCTCCGCCTCCTGCTGTTAGTCCCCGCCCCTGCTGTTAGTCCCCGCCCCCTGTTGTTGGCCTGATCTGGTCTACTCTTCAGGTGAGACAAAGTTCGTCTCCACCCAGCCTTTAGATTTAAAGGGAAGTGACATCATTAGTCACATGACAGTTGAATCTAATCAGATGTCCAGGATGAGGTACCAGATCTATCAGGTGGTGTCAGTCGACAGCGAGGACCAGCAGACACTCCTCTTGACTTCAGCCTGGAAATGATCCATAAATGAGTTTGTGCTGTTTGTCGGCTGAACTTCAGCCTCAGATTCTGTTTGTTCAGCAGAGAAGCAGCAGACAGACGGAGAGGTCAGAGGTCACCGCGATGATTAATGAGCTGGAGCCCAGGTTCTACTTCCTGTTCCTCTGTGAAGGAGGAAGTCAGCTGCAGCAGCTGCTCCACATGTGGAGACGTTTGTGTGCAGATGAAGAGCAGTGATGATGAAGATCATGTGAGGCCGAGTGAATGAAAGGAGGCTTTCTTCAGCGCCAGCCTCAGGACGCTGTGACGCTGCGTTCAAATGCAACACGAGAAAATCACTTTGATGACGTCGACCTGCAGCTCTCTGTTTTTATTCTCCATTTCCTTTATGTCAAACGTACGCCACGTTTCTCTGCTGTCGGCTTCTCAGCTTCTGTCTATTTATTTATTATTAACATTTACTGTAATAATCAGTAGTAGTGGTTGATTTATTATTCTAGATGTTTTAGTGTTTTATTAAGTATTTGTTTAGTTACATTATTTTCTTGATTAGTATATTTAGTTTTTGGTGTTAATACTGTGCTTTCTGTGGCTACCTGTGGTTGTAGAGGCAGGAAGGACCAGCATGCACCTGGGCTCATGTTTTTACACCAGGACAAGAGAAGCAGCGACGTCCGTGTTTCATTTCTGCTTCGTTTGTTTAAATTAATACTCAGCAACACTCACTCTGATGGACTATGGACTCTTTTGCCTCCATAAACCACATTACCCATGATGCACCAGCAGCCATTTGATTTAAGTTTGATTTGGCTTTTTCCAACAAATGGTTCTGCACATCAACGCTGCTGCTTGTTTTCCTTCTGCTTTCAGCCTGGTAGAAGTTCATTAACATCTGTGACCAGTCTGGGTCTGGCTCATCCAGACCAGAGTCCATCCAGGTCCTGGTTTAAACCCGGTATTATGACCTGTGACCAGTCTGGGTCTGGCTCATCCAGACCAGAGTCCATCCAGGTCCTGGTTTAAACCCGGTATTATGACCTGTGACCAGTCTGGGTCTGGCTCATCCAGACCAGAGTCCATCCAGGTCCTGGTTTAAACCCGGTATTATGACCTGTGACCAGTCTGGGTCTGGCTCATCCAGACCAGAGTCCATCCAGGTCCTGGTTTAAACCCGGTATTATGACCTGTGACCAGTCTGGGTCTGGCTCATCCAGACCAGAGTCCATCCAGGTCCTGGTTTAAACCCGGTATTATGACCTGTGACCAGTCTGGGTCTGGCTCATCCAGACCAGAGTCCATCCAGGTCTCTGCCGGGTTTTCTTCTGTGTGCAGCCTGTTACATGGTCCGACCAGATTTCTGTCAGTTTTTCGTCTGAACATTAATAACTCTCTAATAGCTTTATAATAATCAGTCGGTCGGAGTTCATAACGCATTAATAACGCATTAATAACGCATTAATAACGGCGTGGATCACTCACCTGCCTGCTTCTCTCTGATGATCTTTAAACTCTCTGATCAGCTGATCAGTTTCTCTCAGCGGCCGGAGCAGACCGGCGGTGACGTCAGAGGGAGTACTGCTCCGTGATTGGTCAAATAAAAGACTCTGTTATTATTAACTGTTTAAAATCTGATCAGTCAGTACGTTTTCTGACTTGAACTCTGTGATCGAATCAACAGACAGGAACGAAGCCGACAGAGACCGGAAACGGAAACCACAGACCGGAAACGACCTGGAGGAATAAAGTCCCAGAAATCAGCTGATTTAGACCGAAAACTGAAAATAAAACACAGAAAACACAATAAGAATATTAATCACAGTAAAAACATTCATCTCCAGTAAATAAATCAACTGTAATTTACGTTTTATGTCACGATTCACTGTCAGACTCACCTTCAAAATAAAATCCCAAACCTGTCACAACATCGAACATTAAAATTAAGTGAAATTAAACAAAAGGTAAATCTCTTAATATGATATATGAGCTATGTCGAGCACCTGAATGGATAGGATGTGTGTTTACATATAAATGTGCATTCGGTCCAGCCAGTATCAGCCTGCACATATTAAAACAGAAGAATAAAGCAGCATGTTTGTCCTCTGCCGCGGTGATTAAACACAAGTACAACAGGTTTCAGCATAAAGCAATAAAATAGCATCAAGGACGTGCAAAAAAATGAAAAAAAAAAAGATTCCTGATTTATTTCGAGGCGATAATACGTTTATTCTGAAAATCTGTCCCGTGTTTATTCCGGGTTCATTGACACCGGTCTGAACCTGAACCGGGATAGTTTTTGTTGGTCCATCTCCGTCCGGAGGTTTCATAACGCAGGAGGCGGGTCTGACTTCTGCTGCTCCGGTGCCAAAGACCTGCCGTACTGGACCCGCCAAAACCCGGTTTATATCCTCGTTGTAAAGCTAGCCCGGTTCTGGTTCCGTGTTAAAATGTCCCGGGTTCTGATAGTCGGAGCGGGCCTGACGGGCAGCCTCTGCGCATGTCTGCTGAGGAGAGAGATGCAGAGCAAAGTTGACATCGTGGTGTGGGACAAAGCGAAGGGCTCAGGTGAGTCTCAGCGGCGCCATTCAGAACTCCGTTCAGAAATCTCATAATTCTACATTCCCGCCGCTCACAGCCGCACAGAGTCACACTGAACGTGATTGGCTGCACAGTCTCCGTATCAATAGACTTTCTTCTTACACTCGGCGCGGAAATTATCTATAAGCATACATAAACATCAGGCTTTTAAACTGGTAAGAGAGACGTCGCATCACCAGCACTGGTAGAGAACCAGAAACTAAAGCTCCTCCACTCCCACCCGGTCCACCGGAACCGTGTGTCTGCTGAACGGAGGATCTCTGGTAAAGGTCAGATAGTGGTGTGGGGTCAGGCGGGGGGCTCAGGCAAGTCTGTTAGCGGTGTCAAACAGATCTCAATGCAAAAACCTAACAATTTAAAATTCCCGAGCTCACAGTCTCCCAGAGTTCCACTGCAGAACATGACTGAAGACCTCCTCAGCATCCGGAGGTTCTCCTCCTACCTTCGTCCAGGAAATGATTTCTAAATGGAACTTCATTTCAATAAAATTTCAACGAAATCTTGAACGAAATCCTTTGTGGTTGGCTCGCTGCAGCCGTCAAGTCTTGTTTCTTGGTATGTATTAGAGGAACAGTCTGTCCCACCCGGTCTGTGTGGTTAACTTCAAACATCCATGTCTGCTGAGGAGAGAGACCTATGAGAGAGTTCAGATCTCCATTCAGAAATATGATAATTTTATATTTACTGAGCTCACAGCCACACAGAGTTACACTGAAAAACACAACCGAAGACAGTTTCAGTATCAGTAAACTCTCGTCTTAAATTCGGTTCAACTCCTCTCTGACGTGAACTTCCATCCTTTCAAAGTCCAGCTTTCTACAGCCGGGGTCTCTGGGTGGGCCGCAGCCTCAGTCCTGTCCTGCTGGCAGTTAAAGGGGACACCAGCTTTAACAGGACATGACTTTGTTCTCTGCTTAGACCCTTTCCCGAACATCTGAACTCCTTCCTCACAGCTGGTTCTGTTTTAGCTGTTTCAGCTGTAGAACCGGAACCTGTAACCTGTCTCCGTGTCTCTCAGGAGGCAGGATGTCCACCAGTCGTCCTCCCGACCCTTCCTGTCACTCGGCCGACCTCGGAGCTCAGTACATCACCGCCACGTCCGCCTACGCTCGGTCACACCACAGGTAAGACACACCTGTGTGCGGTAACAACACACCCCTTAAAAGGGCAGTTCACTCAAATCACCACACGAACAAGATTTATCTGTCAAACGTGGTCGTTTCACTCCAGCAGCTGCTAAAGAAACTTCGTAAGCCGCACAGCAGCATCCGAGTTCCTGTCGTCTTAGAACCAGCAGTGTTCCTGTAACAGTCCAACCGGAACAGTTCCTCTGAGACTTCATATCAAGATGTTATGATATTTATGTTTTTTTATGTTCCTCAAATCTAAAGCATATGGTTCTTGTGTTGTTCTTGTGTGTACTCAGAGCTGCTGGTCTTTTATTGTGAAGGTCTGTGTGTCAGTGTGTACTCAGAGCTGCTGGTCTTTTATTGTGAAGGTCAGTGTGTACTCAGAGCTGCTGGTCTTTTATTGTGAAGGTCTGTGTGTCAGTGTGTACTCAGAGCTGCTGGTCTTTTATTGTGAAGGTCAGTGTGTACTCAGAGCTGCTGGTCTTTTATTGTGAAGGTCTGTGTGTCAGTGTGTACTCAGAGCTGCTGGTCTTTTATTGTGAAGGTCTGTGTGTCAGTGTGTACTCAGAGCTGCTGGTCTTTTATTGTGAAGGTCTGTGTGTCAGTGTGTACTCAGAGCTGCTGGTCTTTTATTGTGAAGGTCTGTGTGTCAGTGTGTACTCAGAGCTGCTGTCTGCTGGCGTCCTGCAGCCTCTCACCTCGCTGGTTGAAGGACTGAAGCACAAAGACGGGACCACGGACTACATGACGCCACGGGGGATGGGCAGTCTGGTCAAACACTTCCTGTCTGAGTCAGGTACACATCTGTCTGTCTGTCTGTCTGTCTGTCTGACCATCTGTCCCTCCCTCCCTCCGTCTGTCCCTGTCTGTCTGTCTGTCTGTCTGACCATCTGTCCCTCCCTCCGTCTGTCTGTCTGTCTGTCTGTCTGACCGACCGTCTGTCCCTCCCTCCCTCCGTCTGTCTCTGTCTGTCTGTCTGTCTGTCTGTCTGACCATCTGTCCCTCCCTCCGTCTGTCTCTGTCTGTCTTTCTGTCTGTCTGACCATTTGTCCCTCCCTCCGTCTGTCTCTGTCTGTCTGTCTGTCTGACCATCTGTCCCTCCCTCTGTCTCTGACCATCCCTCCCTCCCTCCCTCCGTCTGTCTCTGTCTGTCTGTCTGACCATCTGTCCCTCCCTCCATCTGTCTCTGTCTGTCTTTCTGTCTGTCTGACCATCTGTCCCTCCCTCCGTCTGTCTGTCTGTCTGACCGTCTGTCCCTCCCTCCCTCCGTCTGTCTCTGCCTTCTGTCTGTCTGACCATCTGTCCCTCCCTCTGTCTCTGACCATCTGTCCCTCCCTCCGTCTGTCTCTCTGTCTCTCTGTGTCTGTCTGTCTGACCATCTGTCCCTCCCTCCGTCTGTCTGTCAGGAGCTGATTTGTTCTTCGAGCGTCATGTGACAGGCCTGTACCGCCGCGGTGCATCATGGGAGGTCCAGAGGAAGGCGGGAGACAGCGAGATGTTTGACGCCGTCGTCCTGACGATGCCGGTCCCTCAGATCCTCCAGCTGCAGGGAGACGTGGGACACAGTGAGACACATTTATACTTCAGTAATGATGGTGTAAAGTACATTTACTCAAGTACTGAGATGTAGTACTGGAGTGTAAAGTACTATAGTTGCCTCTGAGATGTAGTAGTGGAGTGTAAAGTACTATAGTTGCCTCTGAGATGTAGTAGTGGAGTGTAAAGTACTATAGTCGCCTCTGAGATGTAGTAGTGGAGTGTAAAGTACTATAGTTGCCTCTGAGATGTAGTAGTGGAGTGTAAAGTACTATAGTTGCCTCTGAGATGTAGTAGTGGAGTGTAAAGTACTATAGTTGCCTCTGAGATGTAGTAGTGGAGTGTAAAGTACTATAGTTGCCTCTGAGATGTAGTAGTGGAGTGTAAAGTACTATAGTTGCCTCTGAGATGTAGTAGTGGAGTGTAAAGTACTATAGTTGCCTCTGAGATGTAGTAGTGGAGTGTAAAGTACTATAGTCGCCTCTGAGATGTAGTAGTGGAGTGTAAAGTACTATAGTCGCCTCTGAGATGTAGTAGTGGAGTGTAAAGTACTATAGTCGCCTCTGAGATGTAGTAGTGGAGTGTAAAGTACTATAGTCGCCTCTGAGATGTAGTAGTGGAGTGTAAAGTACTATAGTCGCCTCTGAGATGTAGTAGTGGAGTGTAAAGTACTATAGTTGCCTGTGAGATGTAGTAGTGGAGTGTAAAGTACCATAGTTGCCTGTGAGATGTAGTAGTGGAGTGTAAAGTACTATAGTCGCCTCTGAGATGTAGTAGTGGAGTGTAAAGTACTATAGTTACCTGTGAGATGTAGTAGTGGAGTGTAAAGTACTATAGTCGCCTCTGAGATGTAGTAGTGGAGTGTAAAGTACTATAGTCGCCTGTGAGATGTAGTAGTGGAGTGTAAAGTACTATAGTCGCCTCTGAGATGTAGTAGTGGAGTGTAAAGTACTATAGTTGCCTGTGAGATGTAGTAGTGGAGTGGAAAGTACCATAGTTGCCTGTGAGATGTAGTAGTGGAGTGTAAAGTACTATAGTCGCCTCTGAGATGTAGTAGTGGAGTGTAAAGTACTATAGTTACCTGTGAGATGTAGTAGTGGAGTGTAAAGTACTATAGTTGCCTCTGAGATGTAGTAGTGGAGTGTAAAGTACTATAGTTGCCTCTGAGATGTAGTAGTGGAGTGTAAAGTACGATAGTTACCTGTGAGATGTAGTAGTGGAGTGTAAAGTACTATAGTTACCTGTGAGATGTAGTAGTGGAGTGTAAAGTACTATAGTTACCTGTGAGATGTAGTAGTGGAGTGTTAATTATGTTAATTATGCTAATTATGCTAATTATGATCATGTTAATGAATCACTGCTCCTGTTTTTGCTGTAACAACCAGTAGAAATGATTTTGGATTAAGTTCATTTTCATGTCAACGAGGAACTTTTCTATTAATTATAATTAATCTGAATTTTTCTATTAATTATAATTAATCTGAACTTTTCTATTAATTATAATTAATCTGAATTTTTCTATTAATTATAATTAATCTGAACTTTTCTATTAATTATAATTAATCTGAATTTTTCTATTAATTATAATTAATCTGAATTTTTCTATTAATTATAATTAATCTGAACTTTTCTATTAATTATAATTAATCTGAACTTTTCTATTAATTATAATTAATCTGAACTTTTCTATTAATTATAATTAATTTGAACTTTTCTATTAATTATAATTAATCTGAATGTTTCTATTAATTATAATTAATCTGAACTTTTCTATTAATTATAATTAATCTGAATTTTTCTATTAATTATAATTAATCTGAATTTTTCTATTAATTATAATTAATCTGAATTTTTCTATTAATTATAATTAATCTGAACTTTTCTATTAATTATAATTAATCTGAACTTTTCTATTAATTATAATTAATCTGAACTTTTCTATTAATTATAATTAATCTGAACTTTTCTATTAATTATAATTAATCTGATCTCTTCATAACGTTCTGCCGTAAAACTATCATCAAAAACAGCTGACTGAAAATTAATATTTGTGTGAGAACTTCTGGTCGAATACAAAGTACTGACCACACGGAGGCATAGAGTTATTGATTATACTGATCAGAACCATGTCAGTTATTGATTATATTGATCAGAACCATATCAGTTATTGATTATACTGATCAGAACCATTATGAAAACTGTTCTATATTTATTAAGATATTCAGGGTGAAACAGAGCAGAGAACATCATTTCTCAGGGTTTTACTTTGACAAGGCCAGGCTGTTTCCTCCCTCTCTCTCTCACACACAGGATCAATACATTTCTTCTGATGGTAAATCCCTCGTCTCTGATTGGTTGATGGTGAACACACTCTTCTTAGAAGCTGCAGAAGTTTCTGGATTCTGTATGTTGGGGGGGAGGGGGGGGGGTCAGGCTGCAGATGACAGCCCCACCTTCTCATGTGTCTCTAGATGATGATGTCATCTTCAACTCTTCTGATTGGCTGACAGGAGACAGCGCCCATTTCCTCCCTGCTGAAACACACACACACACACACTCAGGTTATTATTAGATCAGTGTGTTTCAGGGATGTGAATCATGAAACGCGTCTTTTAACAGTCAGCCTGAGATGCTGTTTAACCCTTTATTGTTCCTATTGAGGTCTTTAGGGGGTTTAGAGGGTCTTTAGGGGGTTTAGAAGGTCTTTAGGGGAGATAGCTGGTCAACAGTTGATGTCTCATAAAAGTGGTGAACATCATCTGAGAGGTGGAACCTGAAGATTGTCACAACATCCAGATCTTAGGTCACGTTTGTTTTTCTGTTTCTGCTTTTCTTTCATATATTCACTTCCAGTTTTATTTTGACATCACTATCATCTCGTCACTATCATCTTGTTTCAGATCACTTCCTGTCCTCGTGTGTCTCCACGCCCCTTGACCTACTTTTCATCACCTCACCTGTGTCTGATTGTAGCCCCACCCCTGATTGTGTCCACCTGTGTCTCGTTTGGTCACTCCCCCACTAGTATATAATGTGTGTCCTCCCTTCCTCATGTTGCCAGTTCGTCTTTGTTCCTCCGTGAGAAAGTGTGCCAGCCTTATTTCCTAGTGTTTGATGCCTTGTGCCTTTTGAAACTGTTTTTTGACCTCGCTCTGCCTAACGTTTTTTGGATTTGTTGGCCTGCTATTTTTGCCTACCTGTGTACCGACCCCTTTTTGATAAGTAAAGACTGTTCTCACTTTATCTCAGTGAATTCGAGTCGTGCATCTGAGTCCTGTCTTTGTTTGACCTTAGTCGTAACAGTACGAACTGGACAGTATGGACTCAGCCGGCTCAGGGAAACAAGCTACGCCAACTAGAGGAACAACTCTCTGCCGTCTGTGCTGGTATTCAGTTACTCACCCAGAGCCAAGAGGATTTCGACTCGTCGATCGGAGAACAGGTTGGTCAACTGGGCTCTCAGCTTCTAGATGTTGATGGGTCGTTTTGAGGCACTCCTGCCCTCCTGTTCTGTGACTGCTCAAGCCACCACGCTGGTCCCTACTCCACCTGTGACGTCAGTTCCCGCCAGCTCTCCACCATCGCTGCCTGCTTCATTCTGTTCTCCCCACCTGGCAAAGCCTGAGTGATTCTCCAGGGACTCTGAAAACTGTCGAGCTTTCCTGGTCCAGTGTGGGTTGCATTTCAAGCTTCAAGCTTCCCAATTCCCATCTGAGCGTTCCAAGGTGGCGTTCGTCATCACGCACTTCTCCAGCAGAGCAGAGCAGAGGTGTGGGCAACGGCAGAGTGGGCCAGGAACTCCACGTTATGTAATTACCTGAGCCTGTTCACTGAGACATTAAGAAAGATTTTTGATCGTTCCGGCACGAGCGCTGGTCAGGATTCGCCAGGGAAGAGACGAGCCTCCGATTACGCAATCGAGTTTCGCACCTTGGTGGCGGACAGCGGATGGAACGATGCCTCCCTCATCGACACTTTCCTGCATGGACTCTCAGACCCAGTCAAGGACCAATTCGCCCTGCTGGACCTCCTGCCCGATCTGGACTCCATCATGGCCCTGGTCATTCGCATTGACAACCGGTTTGTGAGAGAGAAAGAGAGAAGCGCGGGCGGCAGTTCCTCCTCCAGTCCAGGTGGGGCAACATTCCCACGCATTCCCAGTTCGTCGGGTCCCTCCTCCAGCTATGTCCGAGGTCCCTTCATCTCCCCCTGGCATCCCAGAAGAGCCAATGCAGTTGGGTCGGACTCGGCTGACTCCGGAAGAGCGCTGTCTTCGGGAGGGCTGATGCATCTACTGCTCTGAACTGGGACATTTCCTTGCTACATGTCCAGTAAAAGGCAGGACTCATCAGTAAAAGAGGGAAGACTGGTGAGCCGAACCCCTGCACTGAAGTTTCCCTCTCAACCCTTGATTATGGCCCATCTGAAAACCCTGACACAGACTTTCAATCACCCCGTGTTAATAGACTCTGTAGTGGACGAGAACTTTATTGATGAGGAGTTGGCTGTAACACTGGGTCTCCAAAAGATCCCACTCCCTGAACCTCTGGAGGCCAGTGCTCTGGATGGTCGGCTTTTGTGTCGAATCACTCATCGTTCCCAACCCATCCAGCTCACCCTAAACGGTAATAAGATAAGATAAGATAAGATATTCCTTTATTAGTCCCACAGTGGGGAAATTTACAATCATCACACATAATATAATATAAACATATAATCACACAGAGACAATATAATTCCACATTTTCACCTCCCTATTTCACCAGTTAATTCTGGGGTTACTCTGGCTGATTAAACACAATCCACACATTGACTGGGCTACGAGGAATGTGCTAAGTTGGGGAGGGGATTGTCCCGTAACATGCTGCGACTCTGTTTCCCTTTCGGAGCATCCCGCCTGTCCGCTGGTTCCTGCCGAGAGGGAGTCCGGAGCTGCTTCCGCCTTGCCAGATCGGGCATCATCAGCCTCTGATCCAGCCGAACCGGACCTGTCCAATGTCCCCTCCTGCTACCATGACCTTAAGGAGGTTTTCAACAAGACTCACGCTACATCTCTTCCACCGCATCAAGACTATGATTGTGGAATCGACCTGCTTCCGGGTTCTGTGCCTCCTAAGGGTCGACTCTGCTCTCTCTCTGCTCCAGAAAGAGAGGCCATGAAGCAGCTGGCATTACCAGGATGTAGTAGTAGTAGTAGTAGTAGTAGTGGTAGTAGTAGTCAGTGTAGCTTGGAAAGACACCATCCTCTGAATGCTCTAGGTCTCTAGTTACCAGAATCTCACCAGATCCACCATTTTAACCAGCTACCTGTCTGTCTCTCTCTCAGTGCTGTCTGTCCATCAGAAGCAGCAGTTAGACGGGGTTGTGTACTCGTCTCGCTTCGCCGTCGCTCTGTTCTTCCCTCCAGATGTGGTCTTCAGTTTTCCCTGGTCGGCTCGCTACGTCTCCGACAACCACTGCATCTGCTTCATTGCTGCTGACGCCCATAAACGCAACGCAGGTCTGTCTGTCTGTCTGTCTGTCTGTCTGTCTGTCATACCCATCAAGTCCCTGATATCATGTCTGTGTCTGTTCAGATGCCCCCGGTCGTGGTCCGTCCCTCGTCGTCCACACCAGCGTCCCGTTTGGCCTGGAGCACCTGGAGCAGGACAAGGAGGACGTCCAGCCAATCATCTTACAGGAACTCAACAAGCTGCTTCCTGGTCTGCCTCAGCCAATTAGCATCAAGTGTCACAAGTGGAGGTACTCACAGGTGAGCGGGCAAATGCTAGGAAATCCCACGGACCCTGAACTCCTCAGATTTACGACCCTTCCCGTCCTTCCTGCAGGTGTTGACCTCGGTGCCTGACTGTCCCGGTCACATGACCGTCCTAGACTGCCCGCCACTGGTCTGCGCCGGCGATGCGTTTGTCCACTCCAACTTCGACGGCTGCGTGGAGTCGGCACTGAGCGTGCTCCGTGTGCTGAAGGCCTCGCTGTGATGCAGTCGACATGACAGGAAGTGACTCAGACTGGACGAGGATGTGACCTTTTACACTGATCAATAAGCAATACAGCTATCAGTTCAACCGTTAATGTATAAACGTAGACATGATTCAGTTATTGATTGTCTTTAAATCAGTAAATTAATGGATTTTGTCAGGGTCTGAAATTTGAACCTAGTTTAAACTTAAACCTGGTTTTACTATGGTTAACATAAACCTGATTTAACTGGGGTTAACTTAAACCTGGTTTAAATAAAACTAAATATGAAAACTGTTGTGTAGTCAGAAGAAAGGTCAGACTGCAGAGACCAGTTCAGTCTGAACTAACCTGAGGTCAGCCATTATTATTATTATTATTATTATTACTTTATAACATTAATAATCCATCCACCTTCAACCTTTTATCCTGTTAGGGGTCTGGGGGTCTGGACCTGGTCCCAGCTGGTATTGGGTGAAGGTGGGTTCACCTGGACAGGTCTCCAGTCCATCACAGGACACACAGAGACAGACACCGTTCACACCTACTGGACATTTAGAGTCATCAGTTAACCTGCATGTCTGTGGACTGTGGGAGGAAACCGGAGAACCTGGAGAAAACCCTCACTAACACAAGGAGAACATGGAGACTCCACACAGAAGGATCCCGGATTTGAACCTGTGACCCCCGAGCTGTGAGGGACAGCGCTAACCACTGCACCACTGTGCAGCCCAATTGTAATTATAAAAATTATTATAATTATTATTAGTTGTAATTTCTTGTTGCTAGGATACCTGGCGTTAGAAAAATAAAGTGAAACCAGACGATGATTTGCTGCTTCACTGTTTGATCTTCTTATAGAAACGGAGAGAATTAGTGATGATCTCTCTCTCTCTCCCTCTCTCTGTCTTTCTCTCTCTGTCTCACCGGTCTAAACCAGTCTAAACCAGTCTAAATGTAGACTTCTCTCAGTGAAGTTTGGTCCAGTACTTAGTTTCACGAACGAATGAAGACTAAGAAGTACTTTTACTTCAGTAGTAATACCAGACTAGAAAGACTATTACCAGTAAGATTCCTACATTCAAAATCTGACGTATAAAAGTATTAGTACTAAAAGTACTCATTCATCAGAATATTCTACAGTATATCACATACTGCTGCCAGTTTAATCTATAATCTGCGTATAATATAATCTATAAATATCTAATTGTTTTTGGTGAGGCTGACTTGTGGGGGACCCTCAGACTGATGGGAGTTGTAGTTCTTAAATGATCCATAAACATCACAGACAACAACAGCTGTTTATAAATAGTTTATTCACCTTTACAGTGTTTTTATTTAATTATAAAACAAGGAGGGAAATAACAAAAGAACTGTGGGGGGATAAAAACAAGACAATCATCATGATGAACAGAAACGTGGACTGCTGAGCTGAAAGAGCTGAAACCTGAAACTGAACCACAACAACATTCTGCTCCCATAGGTTCTGATAAAATGATCGTTTAGTTTAAAACGGAAACTTTAGTCCAAAAACATCCCTTTAGTTTGGTTTAGTTTTCATTGTGACCATTCTCTAAACCCCGCCCCCAAACTGATTGTCCAATCATATCTCAGCAACAGTAACAAGTCACAGTTAGCTTTAACAACAGTCTGTTAATATATCATGATCTGTTAGCTTTAGCCTTAGTCTGTTAGCATGATATCATGATCTGTTAGCTTTAGCCTCAGTCTGTTAGCATGATATCATGATCTGTTAGCTTTAGCCTCAGTCTGTTAGCATGATATCATGATCTGTTAGCTTTAGCCTCAGTCTGTTAGCACGATATCATGATCTGTTAGCTTTAGCCTCAGTCTGTTAGCATGATATCATGATCTGCTAGCTTTAGCCTCAGTCTGGTAGCATGATATCATGATCTGCTAGCTTTAGCCTCAGTCTGGTAGCATGATATCATGATCTGCTAGCTTTAGCCTCAGTCTGGTAGCATGATATCATGATCTGTTCACTTTAGCCTCAGTCTGGTAGCATGATATCATGATCTCTTAGCTTTAGCCTCAGTCTGGTAGCATGATATCATGATCTGCTAGCTTTAGCCTCAGTCTGGTAGCATGATATCATGATCTGTTCACTTTAGCCTCAGTCTGGTAGCATGATATCATGATCTCTTAGCTTTAGCCTCAGTCTGGTAGCATGATATCATGATCTGTTCGCTTTAGCCTCAGTCTGGTAGCATGATATCATGATCTGCTAGCTTTAGCCTCAGTCTGGTAGCATGATATCATGATCTGTTCGCTTTAGCCTCAGTCTGGTAGCATGATATCATGATCTCTTAGCTTTAGCCTCAGTCTGGTAGCATGATATCATGATCTGTTCGCTTTAGCCTCAGTCTGGTAGCATGATGCTATGATCTCTGAGCTATAGCATCAGTCTGTCATGACGTCATAACCTGTTAGCTTTAGCATGATACCAGGTTCACATTTAAGACCCCTGGCTGCTTGAAACATTGATAACTCAGTCATAGAACTCATGGAACTAATGTTAGCTTACGTAGCTAGTTAGCTGATAGAAATGAGCATGTGTCTGAAATCAAGGACCTGTTTGAATACTATGAATTCTGTTACGGTAAAATGAACATGTGCTGCATGAGAACGGAAAGATCGTCGGGGGGTTGATGTTTAACCACACCTGTCATCATGGAGATGCCTGTTTAAATAAATATTGTGGCTGGTTTGACATGCAGAGAAACCGTCGAGGAGCCGAAAGCTGTTGCTGGCTTCAGGTAAAGGTGCGGTCACATGACGTCTACATCCTACCAGCACCAGCTCCGCTTCTCATTCATTTCAATTATACACTAATTCAACAATGAATTTCCTGGTTTAGTGCAGATGAGAGTTCACTTTCCACCAGCCAATAGCACTGAAACGTGTGGACGCCATAATTCTGTTGATGTTTTATACCATGCTGCCAGACCGCCGTGGGTCTGAGTGGCGGACGGGTTCTGTTGAATGTTGAGCAAATGTGACTGCACCTTAAGGCAAGAGGAAGAAGAACATGACCTGTATCAACTCCAAACTAACCAACAAACAAAAAATACAAAAATAATCAGTCTGAGCTTCATTTTGGCAGGTTTGGTGATGTAAACAGAAAAAAGTTGAAGCGTCATCCGGTCGGCTGAAACAGACCAAACAAGGAAGCGATCTCACTGAAGGCATGACTGCAGTTTGACTGTGTTCTGCTCATTTGAACTGACTGGTGGCGGTTCTTCCAGAGTGGGGCATGAAACACAGTGATTCCAGACTCAGTGGAAACATGGCTGATGTGGCTGGTAACGCCATGGACCTCAAATACTGAACCCAGTGACGCTGACACGTTGAGGGTCAGGTTTCCCAGCTGTCGGATCAGTGTAGGAACCCTAAATATCTGTCAGAACAGACCAGGGTCAACAAAGGAAATGTTTAAAACCTTTGTTGCATAAATTTGGATTCACCAAATGTCTGTTGCTTAAGTTTGTCATATTTAGGAGAAATCTGCCTTCATTAATCAACACTGGTTCTGTTAACTCCAGACCTCCCAGACGGATGGGTTGAACTGGAACGTGTTGTCAGGGAGCTTAACTGTAAACTGGTCAAAAGAAAATGACATGAAGCACCTGGAACAGTCAGAGACATGGACAGCACCTGCCTGGCCTCAAATACCCGAAACCCATTCAGTTCACACCGGTTCTGGTACTGTTCCACAACAGTGTTCAAATTTAGGTTCAGGGCTGGAACAAGCTAAAGGCTGTCTGGATGTGTCTGTGTGGCTTTGCTTTCCTTTTGGCTTTGAACCCGCCTCCCTGCAGGAAGTTGTATTAACCAATCAACTTGTTTGACATTTAGACCCCTTTTCTGTTCATAATCATGATGATGTATTTTGTGGGCGGAGTGTTAAGCTGGCAGGCTACTTCAGGAGGAGACAGCTGGCTAACACTAGTTAGCTAGCTAGCTAGTGTTAGCCAGCATTAGTGTTAGTGCTAGCTCCTGCTCTCCTCCTGGTGAAGTGGTCTCCTAGCGGTGAGGACTGAGACAGAGGAACCGTGACCCAGCTCTGTCTGCTATTAGCCTCATTTTCTGTAGCATGGTGGAATTAGCAAGCTAAGCTAGCTAAGTAGCCAGCCGTCCGGCCAGCGGGCTGGTGGCCAACGGCAGCGCTGTAAAGATGAACTGAGGGCGTATAAATCTTTGGAGTAGAGTTTCAGAGATGGAGAGAAAGGGATGCTAATAGTTTAGCCTTCTGTTAACAGCAGCCAACGGCTCACAGCTGCTGTTAGCAGAAGGCTAAATATTAGCATCATCTCCTCTCCATCTCTGAAAGGTTTCTCTGATATTGTAGCTCTCTAGATCCTCCAATCACAGTTTGTCATCTCAGATGTTGATATCTGGATTCTGGCAGCCAACAACAGCAAGATGACATTTTAGATGTGGAGCTTTAGCCCACTGCTAGCGTTAGCCTCCAGCTAACACTGGGACCTGATCATGGTGTTCACACAAAAAGGGTCTATAGGGCCACACAATGTATTGTTGAGATTTGGGAGGCTTAGGCTTAGACTCCTCAGCATCCTGATAGAAGTTTGTTTACCCTAAAACAATGGAATCAACCATTATTGCAGCTGGTGTCGGACAGTTTTTTGTGATACTGTGAGAAACTGAATCCAGGTTTGCTGGTTCAGTTTTGTCCACACCAGTAGTTAGCCATGTTTTCTGGGTGAACTTGTTCAGGTTTTTACGAGTCTAGACACCGGTCATGTCTGAACAGGTTGATGACAGGAAGTGAGAACAGGCTTCACAGCACCTGACAGGACTCAAGACAGGAAGTGTGTTGCTGTTGCTGTAAAATACACAAACAGTGGATAGATCACCACGCTGACAACAGAGCTGCTTGGCGTCACAGATAGACTGGACGAACACTTGTGGCTGGTAGAGAGCACCACAGATGGTCAACAGACTCAGCATCAGAGCTGGCGAGCTTAGCACCGAAAACCCAACAAGATGAGCTGGAGACCCGACAACGGCTGGTCAAATAGCACGAAAAGACTTTCATTTAGCCTCAAGATGTGATCACACAGGACACAATTTTAGCTGGCACCTTTTCCTACTTGTTTCTTCAAGGACTTTGGAGTCCTATTTTTGTGATCCAGATGTTTACAACCTGATGATCAGAGAGCTCATTCTGTTTCTCTTCCTTCCTTGACTTACAACAACCTGTACAGCTGGAAATGTCTCCTTTACACTTGTCTTTATTTTTGTGGACATCTTTCTGGCTCTGGAATATGGCATTCCCATTCTTAATCCCTCATCTTTCCAACCAGGGAACTTTGGCCATTAGTCCAGATGTCTGGAACCTGCCCGGCACACCTAACTGGGAAGAAGTGAAGGGCTTCCCAGCAGAAAAACCCCTACGACTCAGAGGTTATTTCTTTAAGAACACTGGAGTAATTCCTTTTCAGCATGGTTCACCTTCACCAAGGGAAGCTCAGTAAACAGCTTCTAGCTTGGAGAGTCAAAACTAAGAACGGACCAGTGCCCTCTGGATGTCAGATTAGTCCGGGACGAGTCCCAGAGGAGCCTCTTGGTCCCCTGAGTCGACCCACTTCTTTCACACATCTGAAATATCAAGATCATAACCAAACATGCTCAAGGCCTTCCAGTTTCCTACCATGTGCCCTTGGCTCTTGGAGTTTGAGTACTGTTCTGATATCAAGATGGAATTTCAGGTTGGGAAAGATGCTTTCTCCCTTAAGTCAAGTTCACACTGCATGACATTAAGAGTTGTCAGATTGCTGCACTGTTCACTAATAATAATAGTAATCTGGTGTATTTGAAGGTTCTGACACCAAGCTGACGGTCGGCCGTCAGAATCTCATTGCTCATCTTTATCTCATCTCATCATTCCAACACGGACATTTTCACAGCGACATGAACATCTGGAATGTAGCAAAGTGATGATTGAAAGTGGTGTGAATATGGTCAACAAATACCACTTTGTTTAATGTATCATCACAACGACTTGTATATCCACCGGTCTAGACGTCTAGAGTCATTTCCTCTTACCCAGGTGCAGAACGTACATACTAACTGGCCATCGGCTGTAGTCTTTGAGTACAACTTGTCGGCCAAAACAAAGTAGATGTGAGGCGATGCAACAAACGGCTTTGGTTGCTGCTAGTTCTCTGGTGTCAGCTGACTGTGTCCCAGCTGAAGTTGTTGTGGTTTTCATACTAGATCACTGACTAAAATAGTCTTTTTCCACTGGCTTCTACACCTATCGTTACAGGTGACCCCTCCTCCCCCAGGTTTACCCTCAAACCATGTCTCACGCTCTCATTGGCTGTAGCTTGTGGTCCATATAGTATGTCTGCAAGGTATCAGTGAGCCAACACTTATTTTCCTTTTGTCAGAGAGCTCCAAAAACAAGCAGAAAATCTGGGCTAAATAGTGCAGTGTGAACCAGACATAAGCTTCTTCTAGATGGTCTAATAATGACGATGATGGTGGATCTGTCGATACAGCTTCTCAGAATAAAAGCACTGCTGAGGATTTCATGTTTTCTAGTATGTCTTGTGTGATCAGAATCTTGAAGAGGCCTTCAGGGTCGACAACAGACCCAATCCAGAGTCTTGATACCACACCTATGATGGACAATCAATAACTCCAGGACCAATGCAGAGCCATTGATAGGTAGTAGCACCAAATGTTAGGACGGAAATCAGACATCAGGACTAAAACTTCTACCCACATCTGGTCTGGATGCAGATGTTCCTTCAGATGATCATTAGGCATGCTCCAATCAATCGGGAAAACTGGGTGCTGTTCAATACAATTGAATTTATAGGTGGTCTCGAGTTATTGACTGGAAAACTCCAGTGCTTTCACTGCCTGTTATAGTGGTCATTTTAAGTCCAATTATGGCAGTTCTGCAGACAGATTAACCTTTCACCCCAACATCAG
>CAMQGK010000299.1:21877500-21900000 GCA_947000775.1 Pterois miles | reverse complement strand
GAGAACCTGATGGATCCATCAGTACCAACCAGGTCAGACTACTACTACTACTACTACTACTACTACTACTACATCCTGGTCTCATCTGAAACTAGAGAACCTGATGGATCCATCAGTACCAACCAGGTCAGACTACTACTACTACTACTACTACATCCTGGTCTCATCTGAAACTAGAGAACCTGATGGATCCATCAGTACCAACCAGGTCAGACTACTACTACTACTACTACTACTGCTACTACTACTACTACATCCTGGTCTCAACTGAAACTAGAGAACCTGATGGATCCATCAGTACCAACCAGGTCAGACTACTACTACTACTACTACTACTGCTACTACTACTACTACATCCTGGTCTCATCTGAAACTAGAGAACCTGATGGATCCATCAGTACCAACCAGGTCAGACTACTACTACTACTACTGCTACTACTACAACTACTACTACTACATCCTGGTCTCATCTGAAACTAGAGAACCTGATGGATCCATCAGTACCAACCAGTTAAGACTACTACTACTACTACTACTACTACTACATCCTGGTCTCATCTGAAACTAGAGAACCTGATGGATCCATCAGTACCAACCAGGTCAGACTACTACTACTACTACTACTACTACTACTACTACTACTACTACATACTGGTCTCAACTGAAACTAGAGAACCTGATGGATCCATCAGTACCAACCAGTTCAGACTACTACTACTACTACTACTACTACTACTACATCCTGGTCTCATCTGAAACTAGAGAACCTGATGGATCCATCAGTACCAACCAGGTCAGACTACTACTACTACTACTACTACTACTACTACTACTACTACTACTACTACATCCTGGTCTCATCTGAAACTAGAGAACCTGATGGATCCATCAGTACCAACCAGGTCAGACTACTACTACTACTACTACTACTACATCCTGGTCTCATCTGAAACTAGAGAACCTGATGGATCCATCAGTACCAACCAGGCCAGACTACTACTACTACTACTACTACTACTACTACTACTACTACTACTACATCCTGGTCTCATCTGAAACTAGAGAACCTGATGGATCCATCAGTACCAACCAGGTCAGACTACTACTACTACTACTACTACTACTACTACATCCTGGTCTCATCTGAAACTAGAGAACCTGATGGATCCATCAGTACCAACCAGGTCAGACTACTACTACTACTACTACTACTACTACTACTACTACTACTACTACTACTACTACATCCTGGTCTCATCTGAAACTAGAGAACCTGATGGATCCATCAGTACCAACCAGGTCAGACTAGCTGGTAGTGAAGGAGGTTAAATGAGGCTCCAGACTTGACCTCTGACCTCCAGATGTGTGGATGTAAATGGGTTCTCTGGGTCCCCACCAGTCTCCCCTTTACAGACATGCCCACTTTCTGATAGTCCCAGTCAGTCTGGATCAAGTCCTAGTCAAGTCAGCACTCTGACACACTGACAGCTGTTGTTGCCTGTTGGGCTGCAGTTTGTCATGTTCTGATTGGAGCAGATTGTTGATGCTACAGTCAGAACCTGGGAGGGTTTCTGGACAATATCTGGTATTGATTAGTGTTGTTATTGATTTACTATAATAAATATATACATACATTTTTACATAAAGCAGCATATTAGTCCACTAACATGTTGATCAGAGGATTAAATACTGGACTGATCTCCTTTAAGGGACATTATGAACAGATAAATAATGTGTGATTAATTATGATTAAATATTGTAATTGATTGACGGCCCTGGTTTTATTATTTGATTTTGGTTTAACTAACATTCTTACTGGTCGGATCGTTTTTTACAGTCATTCAAATGTAATTAAACCATCTGAGATCCATTTGAAGTGACTGGTTCAACATTTGAAGAAAGCCATCTCTGTTTCTTATATGACGTCACACCTGGACTGCTGTAACACCTTCACCTGTTTCAGCAGATCCTTTATGTGGACTCCGACTGGTCCAGAGTCCTGCAGGTCCAGAACTTAACGTAGATCACGTTAGTCAAGTGTGAGCTTCTGTCCATTGTCTGCCGTCCCTGAGGACTGATTTCATCCTATTAGACCCTGGAACCCTCTGAGAGGAGCTTCAGGTGTGAAACTACAGGTGAGTTAACGCAAAGCCTCCGTAACATCTGTAAACATCTGTTCAATAACTATGTTGACCTCTTTCTGTGTGTCTGTTCACTGAGCACATTAAATGTTCTACCTTGAAGTTGGGGGAGAAGTTCCTGTTGGCCTTGTCCTTGTTGGCCTTGTCCAGGTCGTTCTTGGTCAGCGTGAGAACCAGGAAGTCCCTGTCGTTGGTTTCTCCTCCTGTCATCATCATCATCATCATCATTCCTGGGTTCTGCTGCGTTCTGTCGGCCGGTTCCCGTAGCGTCCTGGCGCTGCCGTTCTCCAGCTTTTCCGGGTTCTCCTCCGGGCCTGGGATGAAGAAGGTGTTGACCCAGAAGTGGAACATCTTCTCCTGGGAGGACACAACGTGAGGTGGTCAGCGGGTCTGAAACAACTACTTCCTGTGTGTGCAGATGTTTTATATGTCTTCTCGTGGTCTGCAGATGTGGGACAGATATGAGCACCACAGTATTCCTCACCTTCTTCATCATCTTGTTCTGCTTGTGGAAGAACTCCACTTTGATGTCTCCGCAGACAGGAAGAGGCTGTGGGAACTCAAACAGCATCAGCTTGTCTTCCCGCCGGGTGTGGGCGGGGTTAGACGTGTGGATCTTCACCTTCAGCTGATAAACCACGAACTGAGGATCTGCACCACAGACAGCACACGGTTAGCATCGGGACCCGAACATGACTGTGAAAGAGTGATGCTGTGACCAGACGGCGACTCACTGCAGGTTCCTCCGGTGAACATGGGGATGGTCTCAAACAGCATCTTGTGGAACAGCAGAGCGACGGGTTTGTAGAGCAGCTGGTTCCTCAGCAGGAAGCTGTAGTAGAGGACGTACCGCCGCTGACTGGGGATGGTCACGCCCTAAATACACACACACACACACACACACACACACACACACACACACACATCAGTGAGTACTGAGGCCATCAGACCTCCTGAATCCTGAATATCTGAATACCTTACAGCAGCCAGGTATTACATCAGATGGCTGAAACCACATCCTCCCACATCCAACATATGGATTAAAAGCTATGGCTCCAAAAATCCATCTTCATTGAACAATGGAGCCCAGTTCGAGCCTTACTAATACAATGAGGGCTTCACCTACGAGTGTCGGCCCTCCTGTTCAACAGCCACACTTCTTCCAGTCATACATTTCATACATACATACAGTATATATATATATATATATATATATATATATATATATATATATATATATATATATATACACACACACATATATATATGTGTATATATATATACACGTATATATACACGTATATATATATATATATATATATATATATATATATATATATATCATATTAGACATATTAGACATTGCGCCGCCTGCAGCACATCTTACCAGCTCTCTCTCTGTTTTCACTCTCTTGTCTTTTTTTTCATAACTTTTGGCATCTTTCTACAACTTTTATTGGGTGTATCTCTCACTTAACAATAGAACTACACACCAGTGTACATAGTTTGTAGAAGTTGTCCTTTTTCCCTGCACTTTCTTCACTTTTTTTATTCAACCATGACACTAAGGACTTACTTATTTTATTGTTTATTCTCTTCATTGCACCTTCTCTTTTAATTTTTACTATACTGTATTCTATCTGTACTGTTGATGCTGCTATGACACCCCAATTTCCCTCCGTGGATTAATAAAGGTTCATCTTATCTTATCTTATCTTATATATGAGTGTGTGTGCATATATATGTATATGTATGCATGTATGTATATACACATATACGAGCAGCTGGATGGTGTAGCGGTTAAGGCTACTGACTTGAATGTGGGAGACGATCCCAGATTGGGTACCGAGCCCCAACAGATACTAACAGCCTCAATACGAGAGCTGCTGACCTGAGAAGGAAGATCGTGAACCAGCTGGAAACCTGGAGCTTGTCAAGTACCGTCAGAAGATCTGCTAGAAGAACCATCCCTACAGGGACCATCACTGAGACCAGCAAGCTGATTTACAGTACAGCAACAGGAATCCTTGAAACACTGGGATATAAGATCGGTACAGGGCATAATAAGCAGTACCCTCCATGGACGGGCTGGAGGCCAACGGCAGCCCTGTAAAGATAAACTGAGGGCGTATAAATCTGTGGATGTCTGTAGTTAACTATCCTTCAGTGAAGTCAGTCAGAAACAGAGTCGGACGATATCAGAGAAGAGTTTCAGAGATGGAGAGAAAGGGATGCTAATATTTAGCCTTCTGCTAACAGTAGCTAATGGCTCACGGCTGCTGTTAGCAGAAGGCTAAATATTAGCATCATTTCCTCTCCATTCTCTGATATTGTAGCTCTCTAGATCCTCCAATCACAGTTTGTCATCTCAGATGTTGATATCTGGATTCTGGCAGCCAACAACAGCAAGATGACATTTTAGATGTGGAGCTTTAGCCCACTGCTAGCGTTAGCCTCCAGCTAACACTGTGACATCATGATAGTGTCCATACTAGGGGACAAAAGAGTCTATACTACTATTTGTTGACACTGAACGTATTGTAGTGGAGGCCACGCCCACCATGACAACCCCCAGCTCTCTGATTGGTCGCCCTACTGGCTCATTTACATCTTTAACTATACTTCCTGTTTTCCTGTGGAGCTCTGCATGTGCAGTATTTCCCATCGCCCAGGTGAGATTATCTTCCCGTTACCTTCTTGTCCCGGGTGCGGACCTCTCCATAGAAGTCCAGAGCCTCCTGAGCCTCCTGGAACTTGCCTCGGTGCAGCAGGTAGGCACAGATCATGACGCCGGTGCGACCTTTTCCCGCCTTGCAGTGGATAGCGGCAACGTGCTGCTCGTCTTCGCTCAGCCACTGATCCAGGTCCTCGCAGAACGGCTTGATCAGCTCCAGCTGGGGCGGGTTGTGGTCCTCGAACGGGTACTGAGCGACTGACGGAGTCAGACGGGACAGAGCAGTGAGACACCTGACCACGTCTCATCCATTAATAATTACAATTATTATTCTTATTATTAATAAGAATAATAACAAATCTCACCTCGACAGTTGAACTTTGACGTGTCGTAATGTCGCTCCGCACATCTGTGGACACACAGACAGATGTTCACATCCAGACGAAACGCCTTGACGACTGTCAGCTGGAGCTAATGCTAACAGGCTAACAGCTAGCACTGTTCATTACACAGCTGGAACCAGATCACACGGACGATGAGACAAGTACTCACAGGTTGTAGATCTTATAGTGATTCTTGTGCTTTGAGTCTAGAAACCTGAGAGACAGACGGCATCAAAACTCTGGATTTAAACACGTATCAATGATGGTATTGATCAATGATGGTATTGATGAGGGTGGTCTCACCGTACGACGTCGTCTATGTTGTTCCTGTAGACTCCCTCCAGACGCTCTGCAGGGAAACCCATCGCTATGATGTTGGGATAAATATCTGATCGCTCTGATAAGGATCCATGATTTTAACTTGTCCTTTAGTTTAGTTTGATTTCCTACATTTCCCACAATGCAGCAGATGATTTCGGAGGGAGACAGAGAGTTTTGCTGCCTTCATATGAAACCGGTGAGCTGGTGTCGACAGCAAGCTGGGAACCGAATGGGTTTTAATCCAGGTGTTCTTCATGTGGTGATGTTTGGTCTTCAGAGAGCGATGGAACACAGGAGGAGGATTGATCCAGATGTTACTGATAACAGGTGAATGATCTTACTGTCTTTATTGATCTGCTGCTGTTGGGTTTCTAGCATGTGACTTTGTGTTGAGTCTTTGTAAATCCACATCTAGTAGACACATCCTGGTGGACAGAGGATACCATAATAATAATAATAATAATAATAATAATAATAATAATGCTGAATATTGTCAAATTATTGTTATTTTAAACAAGAATATTGTGGTTTGATGTTGTTGCAGCTGGAGAGTCTGATGTGGAGTATTTATATCCTGAACCACATTTTCAAAAAAATAAACCTTAAGTTATTTTTTAAAAAGTCAATAAATATTCCAACTGAACACCATAAATTTTTCTTTTTGGTTTATTTTATATAGAAATGATCATCTATTACCAATAATAATGCGTGTTAGTGCGTTTTATTTGTAATTAAATACAGGATCACTACTATTTGTTATTATAAATAATAATCATAAGTGTTAGTGCCAGTGTTGTTTGTTCGATATAAGATGATTACTGTTTAATAGAGTTGTGATTAGGTATTGATTACCGGTGTCCGCTGGAGCTGCTCAGTGCGGACTGACGCAACGTCCCTGGCGCTGTTAGCTTAGCCTGTTAGCAGCCGCTGCTCTGAGAAATCACAGAAAACAACAAACTAATGCTGAACGTGTTTGTCTCCGAGCCGAACAGGAGCTAACCGGACATCCTGCGGAGAGGTGCTCCAACATCTGGACCACATCATCACAGGCCCGGGGCCGGCCGCTGCTAACGTTAGCCCGCCCGGTTCGGCCCCCAGCCAGCTGCACCACTATCTCCGATGAAGAAAATGACAGTTTAAGGCAAACTCTCCGTGTCCATGCCCACAAACTGACGCGTCCTACCGGCTGCTAGAGGCCGCTTACACCCAGGCGAGCACCGTCTCACGACGAGCCTTTTACCGCTGCCGTCCCCGTCTTCGGTCCACTGGCCGGTTTCTGGGAGTCCCGATTAACGTTATTACACCGACATAAGAGGAGCAGCTGTGCCTGGCACGCAGCCTGTTACCGACATGGGCAGCATCACTAAATGACAACATTTTGAAAGGACTTCTGCACAGCGAGCCGGGCTGCAGAAACCCCTGTAAATGACGCTAAAACTGGCGGAGCAGTGAAAGGATACAGGTCAGGTCCAGGTCGAAGCCGTCCTCCTGATACCGCCTCTTGTTTCTGCTCACGATCTCCTTGATTAAGGCAGCCATTATCGGTGTCCCCGGTGAGCCCCGTGAATATGGTGAGAAAGCACCGAGAGACCGCCTGATGGGCTCCGTCCTGCTCCGGAGCCTCTGTCGTCCAGTTACCGGGGAGGGAGACTAACTGGGACAGCTAGCCCGGAGCTAGCTAGCTCCCCGAACCTCCAGAAGGTCGCTATATAAAAAACGATGGATCCCTCTGATTAATAATCACAAGCAGAAGTCCCGATGGACGGAATCGGTCCCGTAAACGCTTCTCCTCGGTGCCACCCTGCGGCCACCGGAGTGGTCAGCCGGCCTTCTAGTTGACAGGCAGACCGGCTGTCGGTGCTGTTTTCTGGGTCAGAACAAGGGGGCGTCGGGCCTCCTCCCTGCTCCCGCTGCGGGCCCGGGTTTCCAGGTCCCCCGCCCGGAGACACAACCATCCGCGGCTCTATGCTGCGTGGAGCTCCAGCCCTCCGGACAGCGGACGGATCCAGTCGGGCTGTTCCAGGCCTCGGTGGGCAGCGGAGAGGCCGTGATTGGACGCTTGTTGGCGGAGAGAAAAATCTCTCCGATGCGTCTCTGAGCGGACGAAGAGAAGAAGAAGAGACCAGAGCGAGGCCGAGGCACATCCGGTCAGCGCCTTCACATTAAAACACAGGCTCGTTCGAACGTACTGTATGAAGAGGGCAAAAAATGAAACTAAATACAACTAATAAAGACTAAAGTACGCATCTGACAAACACATTATGAAGTAAACGAAAGATGCGTATATATAGTACAAGTGTTGATAGTGTCAAATTTGATGTTTAGAGCTGATTTAAGATAAGATAACATAAGATAAGATAAGATATTCGTTTATTGGTCCCACAGTGGAGAAATTCACACGTTACAGCAGCAAAGTGGATAGTGCAAAAACAAGAAGGATAGATTTAAAAAAAACAGTATTAATACAGATAAAATAAAATCATATATACACAATAGAAAGTAAAGCCAAAAAATATGTCCAGCATATCAACAAATAAATAATTGTCCAGTTCCTATAATTTGAGCAGATGATATAATTGCATGAGTCCTTATTTCACTTATGTCCGGTGAGTTTGTTGTGAATGTGAATGTGTATGTAGTTTACTGGGAGCAGTGCTGGTTGTGAATGTGTATGTAGTTTACTGGGAGCAGTGCTGGTTGTGAATGTGTATGTAGTTTACTGGGAGCAGTGCTGGTTGTGAATGTGTATGTGGTCTACTGGGAGCAGTGCTGGTTGTGGATGTGTATGTGGTCTAATGGGAGCAGTGCTGGTTGTGGATGTGTATGTGGTCTACTGGGAGCAGTGCTGGTTGTGGATGTGTATGTGGTCTACTGGGAGCAGTGCTGGTTGTGGATGTGTATGTGGTCTACTGGGAGCAGTGCTGGTTGTGGATGTGTATGTGGTCTACTGGGAGCAGTGCTGGTTGTGAATGTGTATGTGGTCTACTGGGAGCAGTGCTGGTTGTGAATGTGTATGTGGTTTACTGGGAGCAGTGCTGGTTGTGGATGTGTATGTGGTCTACTGGGAGCAGTGCTGGTTGTGAATGTGTATGTGGTTTACTGGGAGCAGTGCTGGTTGTGGATGTGTATGTGGTCTACTGGGAGCAGTGCTGGTTGTGGATGTGTATGTGGTCTACTGGGAGCAGTGCTGGTTGTGAATGTGTATGTGGTCTAATGGGAGCAGTGCTGGTTGTGGATGTGTATGTGGTCTACTGGGAGCAGTGCTGGTTGTGGATGTGTATGTGGTCTACTGGGAGCAGTGCTGGTTGTGAATGTGTATGTGGTCTAATGGGAGCAGTGCTGGTTGTGAATGTGTATGTGGTCTACTGGGAGCAGTGCTGGTTGTGAATGTGTATGTGGTCTACTGGGAGCAGTGCTGGTTGTGGATGTGTATGTGGTCTACTGGGAGCAGTGCTGGTTGTGGAGTCTAACAGCTGCAGGCAGGAAGGACCTTCTGTAACGCTCCTTCGTACACTTAGGGTGTAGCAGCCTGTCACTGAAGGAGCTCTCCAGAGCTCTGATGGTGTCTCTCATGGGGTGGGAGTCCTTCTCCAAGGTAACATACAATATGCTAGGCTAGGCTAAGCTAGGCTAGGCTAGGCTAGGCTACGATACAACACAACAGGCAAGGATATAGTGTCACGATACCGGTACCAACATGTATTTTGATACTTTTCAATACTTTCCCAAACAAAAGAACACATCAGTAAATAAAATAAAATACCACAAAGAGGCTTTTCTCATACAGAATGTTAAAATAAATAAAGAATAAAATAGGATCCAATCACTAACATTGATCATCTGAAATCACTGCATCTCTGTTATTTTGACCAGCTGTAGTTTCTGGGAGAAATTATTATCAGCAGTTAATAGAATGAATCAAACACTCGTCTATCGATAGAACACTCATCTATCAATAGAACACTCATCTATCAATAGAACACTCATCTATCAATAGAACACTCATCTATCAATAGAACACTCATCTATCAATAGAACACTCATCTATCGATAACCGAATGGGTTTTAATCCAGATGTTCTTCATGTGGTGATGTTTGGTCTTCAGAGAGCGATGGAACACAGGAGGAGGATTGATCCAGATGTTACTGATAACAGGTGAATGATCTTACTGTCTTTATTGATCTGCTGCTGTTGGGTTTCTAGCATGTGACTTTGTGTTGAGTCTTTGTAAATCCACATCTAGTAGACACATCCTGGTACAGATAGAACACTCACCTCTCTCTCCTCTCTTCTCCCCCTCTCTCTCTCTCTCTTCTCTCCCCCTCTCTCTCTCTCTTCTCTCCCTCTCTCTCTTCTCCCTCTCTCCCTCCCTCTCTGCCTCTCTCTCCCTCCCTCTCTCTCTCCCTCTCTTCTCTCCCTCTCTCTCTCTCTTCTCCCTCTCTCTCTCTCCTCTCCCTCTCTCTCTCTTCTCCCTCTCTCCCTCCCTCTCTGCCTTTCTCTCTCTCCCTCCCTCTCTGCCTCTCTCTCCCTCCCTCTCTCTCTCTCTCTCTCTCTCTCCCTCTCTCTCTCTCCTCTCCCTCTCTCTCTCTCTCTCCCTCTCTCCCTCCCTCTCTGCCTTTCTCTCCCTCCCTCGTGTATTTATTTGTTTTTATGTCATTGATTTTATATTTCAATCTGTGATTATTATTAGTTATTATTATTATTATTATTATTATATTATTATTATTAGTTATTAATTGACCGCAGTATTCAGAGCGTTGATACCGATGAACTGTGCTTTTATTTTGTAAAACCCTCCGTTTCCTGGTGTTGCATCACCCCGTCTCACTTGATGATGCTAACTGTTAGCATGTTAGCTGCTAGCTGAACTGAACCAAACGCTTGAACGCCCCCCCCCCCCCCCCCCCCATGTACTCATAGTCAGTCAGTCAACACACAGCAGTGTGAGTCAGATCATCAATGTTATTTATTATTTATTTATACAGAAATGCAGCAATAAAATGTATTATTCTACACTGTGGTGTTACTATTACTAGTATATATGTACTATACTATACTGTATTACATTACTATATAATAGTAATAATAATAATAATAATTACTATTATTATTATTATTACTACTACTATTATTATTATTAGCACATTGCACCTTATGCTAAAGCTTATATCATAATACACTATATTATGCAATATCATACTATGTTATGTCAATACGCTATTGTTAATGTCCGACTACATTACATATGTGAAGTATTAAATTACCCCTACTCCAATAAATTACTAGAACTAATGTAAAATATTAAAAATATATATTTTATATTGATAAACCTCTCTGGGAACCATCTCCTGGATGTGGTGGGAGGTCTTGAGTCCCTGGGACCCTGAGGGCTGTGCTGTCTGAGCCTGGTGCTCCTGGTTGGTCTCCCATGGCAGACTGGTCTCAGGTGAGGGGCCAGACCAAGAGTAATGGTAGAGTAATGCTATGAGTAACCGAGGCAGAGAGACCTGGCCCAGAGGAAGCCCGGGGCCCCTGGTGCAAATATTAATGAAATGTACTGGATAAACTACTGAAATATGACTGAAAATTGTTGTATAAAATTATTATATTAATGAAATGTACTGGATAAGGTCCTTCCTGCCTGCAGCTGTTAGACTCCACAACCAGCACTGCTCCCAGTAGACCACAATCACAGTCACATTCACAACAAACTTATTTATTGATATAAAGGACATACTTCTGGCTTTCCTTACTTTTTCTATTATGCATATACTAATTTATTTATTTTATTGTATTAATACTGTTTTTAAATCTATGCTTCTTGTCTTTATTGCACTATCCACTTTGCTGCTGTAATGTGTGAATTTCCCCACTGTGGGACCAATAAAGGAATATCTTATCGTATCTTATCTTATCTTAAACTACTGAAATATGACTGAAATTTGTTGTATAAAATTATTATATTACTGAAATGTACTAGTTAAACTACTGAAATATGATCGAAAACAATGACATAAAATGATATGAGTGAAATGTACTGTTTACAAACCGAGAGAAAACGTTTGGCTCGTGTCTGAACACCGTCTCAAGCCTCTGTTTGACCTCCAGAGCTGCAGGCGGCGGAAGTGAGCCGGATAGTTACAACTACAGAAGAGTAGAAGAAGAACAACCATCAACCTGCTCCCAGCACCACCGAAGAACAAACCGAGGAAGTGCTGCTGCGTGACTGCGGGACCGGAGGTAAACGCCGCCACATTTCTCCCGATAAACCAACACTTCGCGGAGGTTTTCTTCTCACCGTCTCACCACCGAGTTGTCGCCGGTTCGCGGTGTGTTACTAGCGGTCATATCTGTTGATTCATCCGGCGAGGAGCCGCGCGGTTACAGCCGGGGGCGAGAAGGTCAAGCTAATGCTAAAGTTAGCAGCTAGTCTACACAGTCCTTTCGCTTTTAGAATGAGAACACCGGAAACCAAAACGGTGGTCCATGAAGGGGTCTGAGGTTCGGTTCTGTAGTCTCCATTGAGCAGTGAAGCGTAGTTTAGTTGTTCGTTTAACACCTGTCGGCAAGGGAACGTCTCGCCAAACTCCATTTAAAAATGAAACAGTTGTACCATTTCCTCGCTCCCTGTAAAAACAGTCAACGCTGCTGGAGCGTGACTGGAGACCAGGAGCTGTTCACCAGGAGCTGTTCACCAGGAGCTGTTCACCAGGAGCTGTTCACCAGGAGCTGCTGTTTCATCCGGCGTTAGCAAAAAATAAAACAACATTTTAGTTTCCCGTATCAGTGACAGTCTTTCACCGAGGGAACGTCTCACCAGCCCCTTTTAAAACTCCGTCAATTTACAGTTTTCTTTCTTCTAGTCAGAAATCCAGAGCTGTGAGAGCATGAGTGAAGATGTCAAACATTTAGCCCGGAGCCTCTGTCCGATCCGGCTCCTATTCAACATGAGTCCTCTGCGACAGGGACCGCCTCAAATATGGTCCTTCTCCGTCAGTGTGTGATGCCTAACCAAATCATCCTAATGTGAACCACGGAGAGTAGCTGAGAACATCCTCTCCCCAGACTCCATTTAAGATAAGATAAGATATTCCTTTATTAGTCTCACAGTGGAGAAATCCTGACCGTTAAGCATTTCTTCGCTTCCTGTCAGAAAATAATAAAAGACTCACCAGGAGCTGCTCATCAGTCCGGCGTTTGTCCAAAACCCCCGAAACTCTTATTACAATAGAAGCATGTCTTCTGTGAGATTGATTAGTGTATGAAATGAAATTGATTATGTTAGAGTACTCTATAACTGAATGACTATATAAGAACTTGTTGTTGTTCCTCTGCAGCCCTGCGTGTACTTCCTGTGACCTCTGACCTCTGACGATGGTGTTGAGGGAGATCCCGGCTGAAAACATCACCCGTCCTCTGGGCAGGAACGAGGTCATCGGCCTGCTCTTCCGCCTCACCATATTCGGAGCCGTCACCTACTTCACCATCAAGTGGATGGTGGACGCCATCGACCCCACCAGGAAGCAGAAGGTGGAGGCTCAGAAACAGGTGAGATCAGCGGGGGGGGGGGGCTTAAAGTTGTGGTACAGGTGTGAAAGTAGGCAACATGTGAGTGAGGACAGCAGCAGGTTTAATTAACGACGAAACACTCATTTATTGTAGATGTACTCATCATGGCACACATCCAGTATGTTTTTATTTCCTAGCTGTTAAAGGGAGAGCTGTGGTGTTTCTCAGTGAGGTTGTATAATAGTACATATAATAGTCCGTGTGTTTCCCCCGGTAGATGGACTTTATTGCTGTGGATGGAGACAGCAACAAATGAGCTACTGGGGGCGGCAGTAGCTCAGTCTGTAGGGAGTTGTCTTGGGAACCGGAGGGTCACCGGTTCAAGTCCCAACATGGACCGAGAACTGAGTGTGAACTGGTAGCTGGAGAGGTGCCAGTTTACCTCTTGGGCACTGCCGAGGTGCCCCTGAGCAAGGCACCAAACCCCCAACTGCTCGGGGCGCTTGTCAGGAGCAGCCCCCCCACTCTGACATCTCTCCATTAATGCATGTATATAGGCCCTATTTGTGCATGTATGTATTCCAGGTCTGTGTGTACTGTGTATAAATTAACAACAGAGTGAAAAAATTGAATTTCCCTCCGGGGATTAATAAAGGTTCATCTTAACACCTAAAAAAAATCATCATCGGTCTAAGTGTACGCTGTATTTATAATATTATGGCCTGTTTATGTTGCTGTTAGACAGCCCTTCTGATGAGGACCTGAAGCTGTTATCTATGTTCTCCTTAAAGCCACCAGACTCCACACCATAGAGGAAACCTGTCACTTTACGTCTCAGGAACAGGAGCTGCTGGTGTAGCGCTGCATCCATCACTTAGTTTATGCTGTTGTGAACTGGTGAGCCGATGGAGGCGGCTGTATTAATCTGTGACGTGGTGTTGTCGTTATGTGACTGACTGGTTTGCCCCCGTCAGGCGGAGAAGTTGATGCGTCAGATTGGAGTTAAAAACGTGAAGCTGTCTGAGTATGAGATGAGCATCGCCGCTCACCTGGTCGACCCGCTCAGTATGCAGGTAACTTCATTATGAATGTTTCAGTTAGTGCTTCAGAGTACGGCCATGATGTGGAAATACTCTCAGAATGCTTAATATATACACATATATACTAAAGTTACAGCCAGCAGTGTGTGGAGTAAGACAGTTTATCTACTGACACTAATATCATATCCACAGCAACAAGAGCTATATACAGTATACATTATGAACTGTATGAATACATGTATATATATCACTAACTGTTTAACTGTCATCCTGCAGCAATGTGTATGTCTTTAAACTACAGTTAATGATATTATATAATAGTTAATTACACTTATAGACATATAAATAATAAACTACAGTTATAGGTAATATATTTATGTGTTATAGATCACGTGGAGGGACATCGCCGGTCTGGATGAGGTGATCACAGAGTTGAAGGAGACGGTGATCTTACCTGTTCAGAAGAGACACCTGTTCCAGGGATCCAGACTGCTGCAGCCACCCAAAGGTCACACACACCCAGTCACCCATTCACCCAGTCACCCATTCACTCAGTCACCCATTCACTCAGTCACCCATTCACTCATTCACCCAGTCACCCATTCACACAGTCACCCATTGACCCAGTGACTCATTCACCCAGTCACCCATTCCCCCAGTGACTCATTCACCCATTCACCCAGTGACTCATTCACCCAGTGACTCATTCACCCATTCACCCAGTCACCCATTCATTTATTAACTAACTGACTGGCTGATTCATTAACAGACTGATTCAGTAACCGATTCATTAATTATTCATTAATCAATTCATTGTCCGATTCATTATGTGAATCATTAACTGACTGATTCATTATCTGATTCATTAACTTACTGATTCATTATCTGATTCATTAACTTACCGCTTCATTATCTGATTCATTAACCAATTCATTAACTGACTGATTCATTAACCCATAAATGATACACTTTCTGATTCATTATCCGACTCATTAACCAATTCATTATCTGATTCATTAACTGATTGATTCATTGACTGATTCACTAACTGATTTGTTAACCGATTCATTAACTGACTGATTCATTAAGTGATTAATTAATCGATTTATTAACTGACTGATTCATTAACTGACTGATTCATTAAGTGATTCATTAACCGATTCATTATCTGATTCATTAACTGGCTGATTCATTAACTGATTAATTAACTGATTAATTAACCGATTCATTAACCGACTGATTTATTAACTGACTCATTAACTGATTCATTAACCGACTGATTTATTAACTGACTCATTAACTGATTCATTAACCGATTGATGAACTGGCTGATTCAATAACTGACTCATTAACTGATTCATTAACCGATTGATGAACTGGCTGATTCATTAACCGATTCATTAACTGGCTGATTCATTAACTGATTCATTATCTGATTCATTAACTGAATGACTCATTAACTGATTCATTATCTGATTCATTAACTGAATGATTCATTAACTGATTCATTATCCGATTCATTAACTGGCTGATTCATTAACTGATTCATTATCTGATTCATTAACTGAATGATTCATTAACTGATTCATTATCCGATTCATTAACTGGCTGATTCATTAACTGAGTCATTATCTGATTCATTAACTGAATGATTCATTAACTGATTTATTATCTGATTCATTAACTGAATGATTTATTAACTGATTCATTATCCGACTCATTCATTAACTGATTCATTAACCGATTCATTAACTGACTCATTCATTAATGATTCATTATCTAATTCATTAACTGAATGACTCATTAACTGATTCATTATCTGATTCATTAACTGACTCATTCATTAACTGATTCATTAACCGATTCATTAACTGACTCATTCATTAATGATTCATTATCTAATTCATTAACTGAATGACTCATTAACTGATTCATTATCTGATTCATTAACTGACTCATTAACTCAGGGGTCCCCAAACTTTTTCCTGTGAGGGCCACATAACTTTTCCCTTCTCTGATGGGGTCAGTTTGTAGCAGAAAATGTGACGATTGCATGGGTGTCTAAACATAAACATTTATTGTTTTCCAGAAAGCCACACAAAACCAAATATTAATAACCCTTTCCAGGATCTTCACGGAAAAAATAAGTCGGAAATAAATAATAACACTATTAATAAAATAAATAATACTATTTGTGAAATAAATAATAACCAAATACTCTCTCTGGGGTCTGGGGTCAACTGCCTGTGTTTAAGTCCCGTTGCTCTGCTGAAGTTAATGCATGACACCACAACCAAATAAAAATGAGCAGCTGCGCCGTGTCCTGCACATCCAGTGAAAGGTTTACCGCTGCTCGCTATCAACTGAGCAACCCGAAAGCTGGCTCGAACGGATGACTGATTCAGCTGAGTTTGCCGTAGAAATGTATTCTGCTGAGCTAACAGTCCACTTTTTAGCTTTTAGAGTTTATCTGCTCTCATTCGGCCTTGCAAGCTATCATACCTGTCTTTGTGACGGGATTCATAGTGTCGGCGCAGATTGTATTCTTTAAATACCGCCACCGTCTCTTGACAGATGAGACAAACAGCTTTTTCTTTGCATTGAACAAAAAAAAATCGTTTGTCCACTGCAGGTTAAATGCCGTATTTTCCGGACTATAAGTCGCGTTTTTTTCATAGTTTGGTCGGGGTGCGCCTTATACTCAGGAGCGACTAATGTGTGTAATTATTAACATACGGTATATCATTTCACATGTTATTTTCACACTAAACCGCAAGAGGTCGCTCTAGGCCTGTGCACGCAAAGCTCTGCTTGTGATGGATAGCATGCGAGCGCACATCACGCCACAGTTCAAGGAGAAATTAAAAATTTTCAACTCCATACCTGCCATCATCCCTGGAGGCTTAACCAAAATACTCCAGCCACTTGCTATCTCCGTGAATAGGAGCTTTAAGGCAGTCTTGCGTAACCTGTGGGAGCAGTGGATGATGGATGGAGAGCACAGCTTCACGGCAACCGGGAGAATGCGCTGTGCAACTTTCCTTGGATGGATCGACAAATCATGCGCTTCGGTGACAACCGAAACCATTCTGTCAGGATTCAGAAAGGCTGGAATAATTGAAACTGCAACTGACGATGAGTCTGACGTAAGCGACGTAGAAGAGGAAGCGCCGCATCTTCTACCTCCGGAGTTAGCGGAGTTGATGAAAAGTGACACAGAGGATGAAGATTTCATTGGATTTTAGCTACCGGGTATTTGGAGTGACACGGATGGTTTTGGTAAACTTCTTAGCATGTTACTTATGCTATAGTTATCGGAATAACTCTTAGTATGTTATTTTAACATACCAGGCACGTTGTCGGTTCTGTCATGTAACGTCAGCATACCGTTCAGCCTGTTGTTGCCTCTATTCTATTTTTATTTTAAATAGTTCGTCATTTAAATTTTAAATGAAATGTCTGTTCTTGGTGTTGGATTTTATCAAATAAATTTCCCCCAAAAATGCGACTTATACTCCAGTGCGACTTATATATGTTTTTTCCTTCTTTATTATGCATTTTATGGCTGGTGCGACTTGTACTCCGGAGTGATTTATAGTCCTGAAAATACGGTACCCTGCATTCTGAATCAATTTTTCTCTTACCTAATCTTTTCGCCATTGTTCCGTTCTATTTGACAGGGTGAGTCAAGGATTTTTTTTTTCTGGGAGGGGGGAGGGGTATTTTTCTGGTATTGCTCAGGGGGCCGGGCCAAAGGTGGAGGCGGGCCGGATCCGGCCCGCGGGCCGTAGTCTGGGGACCCCTGCATTAACTGATTCATTTACCGATTCATTATCTAATTCATTAACTGAATGATTCATTAACTGACTCATTAACTGATTCGTTAACTGACTCATTAACTGATTCATTTACCGATTCATTATCTAATTCATTAACTGAATGATTCATTAACTGACTCATTAACTGATTCACTAACTGGCTGATTCATTAACTGATTCATTAACCGATTCATTAACTGACTGATTCATTAATGATTCATTATCTAATTCATTAACTGAATGATTCATTAACTGACTCATTAACTGATTCATTAACCGATTCATTATCTAATTCATTAACCGATTCATTATCTAATTCATTAACTGAATGATTCATTAACTGATTCATTAAGTGATTCATTAACTGACTGATTCATTAATGATTCATTATCTGATTCATTAACTAAATGATTCATTAACTGACTCATTAACTAAATGATTCATTAACTGACTCATTAACCGAGTCATTATCTAATTCATTAACTGAATGACTCATTAACTGATTCATTATCTGATTTATTAACTGACTGATTCATTAACCGATTCATTAACTGAATGACTCATTAACTGATTCGTTATCTGATTCATTAACTGAGTGATTCATTAACTGATTCATTAACTGACTGATTCATTAATTGACTGATTGATTATCTAATTCATTAACTGAATGACTCATTAACTGATTCATTATCTGATTCATTAACTGACTGATTCATTATCTGATTCATTAACTGACTGATTGATTATCTAATTCATTAACTGAATGACTCATTAACTGATTCATTATCTGATTCATTAACTGACTGATTCATTATCTGATTCATTAACTGAATGGCTCATTAACTGATTCATTATCTGATTCATTAACTGACTGATTCATTAACTGGCTGATTCATTATCTAATTCATTAACTGAATGACTCATTAACTGATTCATTATCTGATTCATTAACTGACTGATTCATTAACTGAATGACTCATTAACTGATTCATTATCTGATTCATTAACTGACTGATTCATTAACTGGCTGATTCATTATCTAATTCATTAACTGAATGACTCATTAACTGATTCATTATCTGATTCATTAACTGAATGACTCATTAACTGATTCATTAATTGAATGATTCATTAACGGATTCATTATCTGATTCCTTATCCGATTCATTAACTGAAAGGATGGAGGAGTGAAGGAAGGAAATAAGTATGCAGGGAAGGAAAGGTAGGTAGGAATAAGTAGAGACTATACTGACACTATATACTGACCGTCCTCCCCCTGCCCGTTGTCATGGTAACAGGTGTGTTGCTGTACGGGCCTCCTGGCTGCGGTAAAACGCTCATCGCCAAGGCGACAGCCAAGGAGGCGGGGTTTCGTTTCATCAACCTGCAGCCGAGCACGCTGACAGACAAATGGTACGGAGAGTCCCAGAAGCTCGCCGCCGCCGTCTTCTCATTGGCTGTCAAACTGCAGCCGTCCATCATCTTCGTCGACGAAATCGGTGAGTGTTTACGTACAGGCGGACCTGTGAGGCACAGCTGCAGCGTCCAATCATGTCGTCTCAATGCCAGTGGGGGGCGGGGCCAAATTCTGCATCACTATAATGTGTTAAAAACCAAAACTAAGAACAAATCTGCAACTGATTATTCACTTCAATAATTATTCACTTAACTGATTTTTCACTCAATTTAGTGTTCACTTATTAATTATTCACTCAGTTTATTGTTAACCTAATTTATTGTTTATTTAATTGGTTATCCACTTAAATTGATCACATAATTGATGATTCACTTGATTAGTTGTTTCCAGTCTTTATGCTAAGCTAAGCAGCTGCTGGTATCAGTCTGAACATGTGACTGTCAGACAGGAAGTAGATGGTAAAGAGCGACTCGGTGTGTTCACAGACTCGTTCCTGAGGAGTCGGTCCAGCTCGGACCACGAAGCCACGGCCATGATGAAGGCCCAGTTCATGAGCCTGTGGGATGGACTGGACACGGACATCCACTGCCAGGTACGCCCCGTGGACACCAGTGAAGGACTTGTACACAACACGTGTCGCGTTCACGACGGCGCATGTCGTGAACACAAGTTCACAAGTTCCATTTGAAGGCACCATTCGTCACCGTGACATCACCCATTGGTTCGTGGACTGCTGTTTGGAAGCCTTGAGTTTGGCATTTGGCCCGTTTCCTTCTTGGTTTTTGGTCGTCTCCATCTTGTTGTTTGGTCGTCTCCATCTTGTTGTTTGGTCGTCTCCATCTTGTTGTTTGGTCGTCTCCATCTTGTTGTTTGGTCGTCTCCATCTTGTTGTTTGGTTGTCTCCATCTTGGTTTTTGGTCGTCTCCATCTTGGTTTTTGGTCGTCTCCATCTTGTTGTTTGGTCGTCTCCATCTTGGTTTTTGGTCGTCTCCATCTTGTTGTTTGGTCGTCTCCATCTTGTTGTTTGGTCGTCTCCATCTTGGTTTTTGGTCGTCTCCATCTTGGTTTTTGGTCGTCTCCATCTTGGTTTTTGGTCGTCTCCATCTTGGTTTTTGGTCGTCTCCATCTTGTTGTTTGGTCGTCTCCATCTTGGTTTTTGGTCGTCTCCATCTTGTTTTTTGTCTTTTCCATCTTGTTGTTTGGTCGTCTCCATCTTGTTGTTTGGTCGTCTCCATCTTGGTTTTTGGTCGTCTCCATCTTGGTTTTTGGTCGTCTCCATCTTGTTTTTTGTCGTCTCCATCTTGTTGTTTGGTTGTCTCCATCTTGGTTTTTGGTCGTCTCCATCTTGGTTTTTGGTCGTCTCCATCTTGGTTTTTGGTCGTCTCCATCTGGTTTTTGGTCGTCTCCATCTTGTTGTTTGGTCGTGTCCATCTTGTTTTTTGTCTTTTCCATCTTGTTGTTTGGTCGTCTCCATCTTGTTGTTTGGTCGTCTCCATCTTGGTTTTTGGTCGTCTCCATCTTGTTTTTGGTCGTCTCCATCTTGTTGTTTGGTCGTCTCCATCTTGTTTTTTGTCGTCTCCATCTTGTTGTTTGGTCGTCTCCATCTTGGTTTTTGGTCGTCTCCATCTTGTTTTTTGTCGTCTCCATCTTGGTTTTTGGTCGTCTCCATCTTGTTTTTTGTCGTCTCCATCTTGGTTTTTGGTCGTCTCCATCTTGTTGTTTGGTCGTCTCCATCTTGGTTTTTGGTCGTCTCCATCTTGTTTTTTGTCTTTTCCATCTTGGTTTTTTGTCGTCTCCATCTTGTTGTTTGGTCGTCTCCATCTTGGTTTTTGGTCATCTCCATCTTGTTTTTGGTCGTCTCCATCTTGTTGTTTGGTCGTCTCCATCTTGTTTTTGGTCGTCTCCATCTTGTTGTTTGGTCGTCTCCATCTTGGTTTTTGGTGGTCTCCATCTTGGTTTTTGGTCATCTCCATCTTGTTTTTTGTCGTCTCCATCTTGTTGTTTGGTCGTCTCCATCTTGTTTTTTGTCTTTTCCATCTTGGTTTTTTGTCGTCTCCATCTTGTTGTTTGGTCGTCTCCATCTTGTTTTTTGTCTTTTCCATCTTGGTTTTTGGTCATCTCCATCTTGTTTTTTGTCGTCTCCATCTTGGTTTTTGGTCGTCTCCATCTTGGTTTTTGGTCGTCTCCATCTTGTTGTTTGGTCGTCTCCATCTTGTTGTTTGGTCGTCTCCATCTTGTTTTTTGTCGTCTCCATCTTGGTTTTTGGTCGTCTCCATCTTGGTTTTTGGTCGTCTCCATCTTGTTGTTTGGTCGTCTCCATCTTGGTTTTTGGTCGTCTCCATCTTGGTTTTTGGTCGTCTCCATCTTGTTGTTTGGTCGTCTCCATCTTGTTGTTTGGTCGTCTCCATCTTGGTTTTTGGTCGTCTCCATCTTGGTTTTTGGTCGTCTCCATCTTGTTGTTTGGTCGTCTCCATCTTGTTGTTTGGTCGTCTCCATCTTGTTGTTTGGTCGTCTCCATCTTGGTTTTTGGTCGTCTCCATCTTGTTGTTTGGTCGTCTCCATCTTGGTTTTTGGTCGTCTCCATCTTGGTTTTTGGTCGTCTCCATCTTGGTTTTTGGTCGTCTCCATGTTGTTGTTTGGTCGTCTCCATCTTGGTTTTTGGTCGTCTCCATCTTGGTTTTTTGTTTTTTCCATCTTGTTGTTTGGTCGTCTCCATCTTGTTGTTTGGTCGTCTCCATCTTGTTGTTTGGTCGTCTCCATCTTGGTTTTTGGTCGTCTCCATCTTATTGTTTGGTCGTCTCCATCTTGGTTTTTGGTCGTCTCCATCTTGGTTTTTGGTCGTCTTTGGAGATTTTCAGGCAACCAAAGTGTTGTAGTTAACTGTGATGAAGTGTAAACACACACTTAAAGGGTTAAAATTGTGAGACTAAAACATGAACATCTCCCAGACTGGAAATCACCGTGGCAGCGACCTGTCAATCACCAGGTAGCCCCGCCCCCCAGGCCCCCTGCTCTGTGGTCTATCTGACTGTAAATGGACCATCACTCACTAAATGAACATCCTGCTGTACTGAAGACTGAAACTAGAGACTGAGACCTGAAATTCTGCACAATGAGTACTCTTAATTTTAGTATTTTGATTATTTTAGGATAATACGTTTGTACTTTTACTAAAGTAACATTCTGAATGCAGAAC
>CAMQGK010000299.1:21732500-21872500 GCA_947000775.1 Pterois miles | reverse complement strand
CACAGAACTACAGTATAGAACTACAGCACAGAACTACAGCACAGAACTACAGTATAGAACTACAGCACAGAACTACAGCACAGAACTACAGTATAGAACTACAGCACAGAACTACAGTATAGAACTACAGCACAGAACTACAGCACAGAACTACAGTATAGAACTACAGCACAGAACTACAGCACAGAACTACAGCACAGAACTACAGTATAGAACTACAGCACAGAACTACAGCACAGAACTACAGTATAGAACTACAGCACAGAACTACAGCACAGAACTACAGCACAGAACTACAGTATAGAACTACAGCACAGAACTACAGTATAGAACTACAGTATAGAACTACAGTATAGAACTACAGCACAGAACTACAGTATAGAACTACAGTATAGAACTACAGCACAGAACTACAGCACCGAACTACAGCACAGAACTACAGCACAGAACTACAGCACAGAACTACAGTATAGAACTACAGTATAGAACTACAGCACAGAACTACAGCACAGAACTACAGTATAGAACTACAGTATAGAACTACAGCACAGAACTACAGCACAGAACTACAGCACAGAACTACAGTATAGAACTACAGCACAGAACTACAGCACAGAACTACAGTATAGAACTACAGTATAGAACTACAGTATAGAACTACAGCACAGAACTACAGCACAGAACTACAGTATAGAACTACAGCACAGAACTACAGTATAGAACTACAGTATAGAACTACAGCACAGAACTACAGCACAGAACTATAGTATAGAACTACAGCACAGAACTACAGTATAGAACTACAGTATAGAACTACAGCACAGAACTACAGTATAGAACTACAGTATAGAACTACAGTATAGAACTACAGCACAGAACTACAGTATAGAACTACAGCACAGAACTACCGTACAGAACTACAGCACAGAACTACAGCACAGAACTACAGTATAGAACTAATGTATAGAACTACAGCACAGAACTACAGCATAAAACTACAGTATAGAACTACAGTGCTGTACTTCTATATAGAAGAACTACACCAAACGTCATAGTATAGTATGTCGAAAAATATCGTGCAAAACGTCATAGTATAGTATGTCGAAAAATATCGTGTAAAAACGTCATAGTATAGTACGTCGAAAGATTTCGTACAAAAACGTCATAGTATAGCATGTCGAAAAATATCGTGCAAAAACATCATAGTTTAGTATGTCGAAATTTTTTTTGCAAAAAACGTCATAGTATAGCATGTAAAAAAATTTAGTGCAAAAACGTCATACTTTAGTATGTCGATAAAATTAGTACAAAAACGTCACAGTATAGCATGTCGAAAAACTTTGTGCAAAAACATCATAGTATAGCATGCCGAAAAATTTTGTGCAAAAACGTCATAGTATACTATGTAAAAAAATTTTGTGCAAAAACGTCATAGTATAGCATGTAAAAAAATTTTGTGCAAAAACGTCATAGTATAGCATGTAAAAAAATTTAGTGCAAAAACGTTATAGTATAGTATGTCGAAAAATTTCGTGCAAAAACGTCATACTTTAGTATGTCGATAAAATTAGTACAAAAACGTCACAGTATAGCATGTCGAAAAACTTTGTGCAAAAACATCATAGTATAGCATGCCGAAAAATTTTGTGCAAAAACGTCATAGTATAGTATGTAAAAAAATTTTGTGCAAAAACGTCATAGTATAGCATGTAAAAAAATTTTGTGCAAAAACGTCATAGTATAGTATGTCGAAAAATTTCATGCAAAAACGTCATAGTATAGCATGTCGAAAAATTTTGTGCAAAAACGTCATAGTATAGCATGTCGACAAATTTCGTAAAAAAACGTCATAGTATAGCGTGTAAAAAAAATTAGTGCAAAAACGTCATAGTATACTATGTCGAAAAATTTCGTGCAAAAACGTCATAGTATAGCATGTCGACAAATTTCATGCAAAAACGTCATAGTATAGTACGTCGAAAGATTTCGTACAAAAACGTCATAGTATAGCATGTCGAAAAATATCGTGCAAAAACATCATAGTTTAGTATGTCGAAATTTTTTTTGCAAAAAACGTCATAGTATAGCATGTAAAAAAATTTAGTGCAAAAACGTTATAGTATAGTATGTCGAAAAATTTCGTGCAAAAACGTCATACTTTAGTATGTCGATAAAATTAGTACAAAAACGTCACAGTATAGCATGTCGAAAAACTTTGTGCAAAAACATCATAGTATAGCATGCCGAAAAATTTTGTGCAAAAACGTCATAGTATACTATGTAAAAAAATTTTGTGCAAAAACGTCATAGTATAGCATGTAAAAAAATTTTGTGCAAAAACGTCATAGTATAGCATGTAAAAAAATTTAGTGCAAAAACGTTATAGTATAGTATGTCGAAAAATTTCGTGCAAAAACGTCATACTTTAGTATGTCGATAAAATTAGTACAAAAACGTCACAGTATAGCATGTCGAAAAACTTTGTGCAAAAACATCATAGTATAGCATGCCGAAAAATTTTGTGCAAAAACGTCATAGTATAGTATGTAAAAAAATTTTGTGCAAAAACGTCATAGTATAGCATGTAAAAAAATTTTGTGCAAAAACGTCATAGTATAGTATGTCGAAAAATTTCATGCAAAAACGTCATAGTATAGCATGTCGAAAAATTTTGTGCAAAAACGTCATAGTATAGCATGTCGACAAATTTCGTAAAAAAACGTCATAGTATAGCGTGTAAAAAAAATTAGTGCAAAAACGTCATAGTATACTATGTCGAAAAATTTCGTGCAAAAACGTCATAGTATAGCATGTCGACAAATTTCATGCAAAAACGTCATAGTATAGTATGTCGAAAAATTTCGTAAAAAAACGTCACAGTATAGCATGTAAAAAAAATTTGTGCAAAAAAATGTCGAAAGATTTCTCGCAAAAATGTCATAGTATAGCATGTCGAAAAATTTTGTGCAAAAACGTCATAGTATAGCATGTCGAAAAATTTCGTAAAAAAACGTCATAGTATAGCGTGTAAAAAAAATTAGTGCAAAAACGTCATAGTATAGTATGTCGAAAAAGTTCGTGCAAAAACGTCATAGTTTAGTATGTCAACAAATTTTGTGCAAAAACGTCATAGTATAGCATGTCGAAAAATTTTGTGCAAAAACGTCATAGTATAGCATGTCGAAAAATTTCGTAAAAAAACGTCATAGTATAGCGTGTAAAAAAAATTAGTGCAAAAACGTCATAGTATACTATGTCGAAAAATTTCGTGCAAAAACGTCATAGTATAGCATGTCGACAAATTTCATGCAAAAACGTCATAGTATAGTATATCGAAGAATTTCGTTAAAAAACGTCATAGTATACTATGTCGAAAAATATCGTGCAAAATGTCATAGTTAAGTATGTCGAAATTTTTTTTTGCAAAAAACTCCATAGTATAGCATGTCGAAAAATTTCGTTGAAAAACGTCATAGTATAGCATGTCGAAAAATTTTGTGCAAAAACGTCATAGTATAGCATGTCGAAAAATTTCGGGCAAAAACATCATAGTATAGCATGTCGAAAAATTTTGTGCAAAAACGTCATAGTATAGCATGTCGAAAACATTAGTCCAAAAACATCATAGTATAGGATGTCGAAAAACTTTCTGCAAAAACGTCATAGTATAGCATGCCGAAAAATTTTGTGCAAAAACGTCATAGTATAGCATGCCGAAAAATTTTGTGCAAAAACGTCATAGTATAGTATGTAAAAAAATTTTGTGCAAAAACATCATAGTATAGCATGCCGAAAAATTTTGTGCAAAAACGTCATAGTATAGTATGTAAAAAAATTTTGTGCAAAAACGTCATAGTATAGCATGTCGAAAAATTTTGTGCAAAAACGTCATAGTATAGCATGTCGAAAAATTTCGTTGAAAAACGTCATAGTATAGCATGTCGAAAAATTTCGTGCAAAAACGTCATAGTATAGCATGTCGAAAAATTTCGTGCAAAAACGTCATAGTATAGCATGTCGAAAAATATCGTGCAAAAACATCATAGTTTCGTATGTCGAAATTTTTTTTGCAAAAAACGTCATAGTATAGCATGTTGAAAAATTTCGTACAAAACGTCATAGTATAGCACGTAAAAAAACTTTAGTGCAAAAACGTCATCGCATACTATGTCAAAAAATTTCGTGCAAAAACATCATAGTATAGTATGTAGAAAAATTTCTTGCAAAAATGTCATAGTATAGCATGTCGACAAATTTAGTGCAAAAACGTCACAGTATAGCATGTCGAAAAATTTCGTCCAAAAACGTCATAGTATAGCATGTCGAAAAATTTTGTGCAAAAACGTCATAGTATAGCATGTCGAAAAATTTCGTCCAAAAACGTCATAGTATAGTATGTAAAAAAATTTTGTGCAAAAACATCATAGTATAGCATGCCGAAAAATTTTGTGCAAAAACGTCATAGTATAGCATGTCGAAAAAATTCGTACAAAAACGTCATAGTATAGCATGTCGAAAAATTTCGGGCAAAAACATCATAGTATAGCATGCCGAAAACATTAGTCCAAAAACATCATAGTATAGCATGCCGAAAAATTTTGTGCAAAAACGTCATAGTATAGTATGTAAAAAAATTTTGTGCAAAAACATCATAGTATAGCACGTCGAAAAATTTAGTCCAAAAACGTCATAGTATAGCATGTCGAAAAATATCGTGCAAAAACATCATAGTTTAGTATGTCGAAATTTTTTTTGCAAAAAACGTCACAGTATAGCATGTCGAAAAATTTTGTGCAAAAACGTCATAGTTTAGTATGTCAACAAATTTTGTGCAAAAACGTCATAGTTTAGTATGTCAACAAATTTTGTGCAAAAACGTCATAGTATAGTATGTCGAAAAATTTTATGCAAAAACATCATAGTATAGCATGTCGAAAAAATTAGTGCAAAAACGTCATAGTATAGTATGTCGACAGATTTCGGGCAAAAACGTCGAAAGATTTTGTGCAAAAACGTCATAGTATACTATGTCGAAAAATTTCGTGCAAAAACGTCATAGTATACTATGTCGAAAAATTTCGTGCAAAAACGTCATAGTGTAGTATGTCGAAAAATTTCATGCAAAAAACGTCATGGTATAGCATGTAAAAAAACTTTAGTGCAAAAACGTCATAGTATAGCATGTAAAAAAACTTTAGTGCAAAAACGTCATAGTATAGCATGTAAAAAAACTTTAGTGCAAAAACGTCATAGTATAGCATGTCGAAAAATTTCGTAGAAAAACGTCACAGTATAGCATGTAAAAAAAATTTTTGCAAAAAAATGTCGAAAGATTTCGTGCAAAAATGTCATAGTTTAGTATGTCAACAAATTTTGTGCAAAAACGTCATAGTATACTATGTAAAAAAAATTTGTGCAAAAACGTCATAGTATAGTATGTCGAAAAATATCGTGCAAAAACATCATAGTTTAGTATGTCGAAATTTTTTTTGCAAAAAACGTCAGTATAGCATGTAAAAAAATTTCGTACAAAACGTCATAGTATAGCATGTCGAAAAATTTCGTGCAAAAACATCATAGTATAGCATGTCGAAAAATTTCGTTAAAAAACGTCATAGTATAGTATGTCGAAAAATTTCGTGCAAAAACGTCATAGTATAGTATGTCATAAAATTTTGTGCAAAAACGTCATAGTATAGCATGTCGAAAAATCTTTTGTAAAAACGTCATAGTTTAGTATGTCAACAAATTTTGTGCAAAAACGTCATAGTATAGCATGTCGAAAAATTTCGTAAAAAATCGTCATAGTATAGCATGTCGACAAATTTAGTGCAAAAACGTCACAGTATAGTATGTCGAAAAATTTCGTGCAGAAACGTCATAGTTTAGTATGTCGAAAAAATTAGTACAAAAACGTCACAGTATAGTATGTAAAAAAAAATTTGTGCAAAAACGTCATAGTATAGCACATCGAAAAATTTCGTATAAAAACGTCATAGTATAGCATGTCGAAAAATTTTGTGCAAAAACGTCATAGTATAGCATGTCGAAATATTTCGTCCAAAAACGTCATAGTATAGCATGTCGAAAAATTTCGTCCAAAAACGTCATAGTATAGCATGTCGAAAAATTTCGTACAAAAACGTCATAGTATAGCATGTCGAAAAATTTCGGGCAAAAACATCATAGTATAGCATGTCGAAAACATTAGTCCAAAAACATCATAGTATAGCATGCCGAAAAATTTTGTGCAAAAACGTCATAGTATAGTATGTAAAAAAATTTTGTGCAATAACATCATAGTATAGCATGCCGAAAAATTTTGTGCAAAAACGTCATCGTATAGCATGTTGAAAAATTTCGTGCAAAAACGTCATAGTATAGCATGCCGAAAAATTTTGTATAAAAACGTTATAGTATACTATGTCGAAAAATTTCGTGCAAAAACGTCATAGTATAGTATGTCGAAAAATATCGTGCAAAAACGTCATAGTTTAATATGTCGAAATTTTTTTTGCAAAAAACGTCATAGTATAGCATGTAAAAAAACTTTAGTGCAAAAACGTCATAGTATAGCATGTGGAAAAATTTTGTGCAAAAACGTCATTGTATAGCATGTGGAAAAACTTTCTGCAAAAACGTCATAGTATAGCATGCCGAAAAATTTTGTATAAAAATGTCATAGTATAGTATGTCGACAGATTTCGGGCAAAAACGTCGAAAGATTTAGTGCAAAAACGTCATAGTATAGCATGTTGAAAAATTTCGTGCAAAAACGTCATAGTATAGCATGTCGAAAAATTTTGTATAAAAACGTCATAGTATAGTATGTCGAAAAATTTCGTGCAAAAACGTCATAGTATACTATGTCGAAAAATTTCGTGCAAAAACGTCATAGTATAGTATGTTGAAAAATATCGTGCAAAAACATCATAGTTTAGTATGTCGAAATTTTTTTTGCAAAAAAGTCACAGTATAGCATGTCGAAAAATATCGTGCAAAAACATCGTAGCTTATTATGTCGAAATTTTTTTTGCAAAAAACGTCATAGTATAGCATGTAAAAAAACTTAAGTGCAAAAACGTCACAGTATAGCATGTCGAAAAATTTCATGCAAAAACGTCATAGTGTAGTATGTCAAAATTTTTTTTGCAAAAATGTCATAGTATAGCATGTAAAAAAATTTAGTGCAAAAACGTTATAGTATAGTATGTCGAAAAATTTTGTGCAACAATGTCATAGTATAGCATGCCGAAAAATTTTGTATAAAAACGTCATAGTATAGTATGTCGACAGATTTCGGGAAAAAACGTCGAAAGATTTTGGGCAAAAACGTCATAGTATAGCATGTCGACAATTTTTTTGCAAAAACGTCATCATATAGCATGTTGAAAAAATTTTGTGCAAAAACGTCATAGTATAGCATGTCGAAAAATTTCGTGCAACAACGTCATAGTATAGCATGTCGAAAAATTTCGTGCAAAAACGTCATAGTATAGCATGTCGAAAAATTTCGTAAAAAAACGTCATAGTATAGCATGTCGAAAAATTTCGTGAAAAAACGTCATAGTATAGCATGTCGAAAAATTTTATCCAAAAACGTCATACTATAGCATGTTGAAAAATTTCGTGCAAAAACGTCATAGTATAGCATTTCGAAAAATTTTGTGCAAAAACGTCATAGTATAGCATGTCGAAAAATTTTGTGCAAAAACGTCAAAGTATAGCATGTCGAAAAATTTCGTGAAAAAACGTCATTGTATAGTATGTCGAAAAATTTCGTACAAAAACGTCATAGTATAGCATGTAAAAAAAATTTGTGCAAAAACGTCATAGTATAGTATGTCGAAAGATTTCGTGCAAAAACGTCATAGTATAGCATGTCGAAAAATTTGTGCAAAAACGTCATAGTATAGTATGTCGAAAAATTTCGTGCAAAAACGTCAGTATACTGTCGAAAAATTTCGTGCAAAAACGTCATAGTATAGTATGTCGAAAAATTTCGTGCAAAAACGTCATAGTATACTATGTCGAAAAATTTCGTGCAATAACGTCATAGTATAGTATGTCGAAAAATTTCGTCCAAAAACGTCATAGTTTAGCATGTCAACAAATTTTGTGCAAAAACGTCACAGTATAGCATGTCGACAAATTTCATGCAAAAACGTCATAGTTTAGTATGTCGAAATTTTTTTTGCAAAAATGTCATAGTATAGCATGTTGAAAACATACGTACAAAAACATCATAGTATAGCATGTTGAAAACATACGTGCAAAAACGTCATAGTATAGCATGTAAAAAAATTTAGTGCAAAAACGTTTTAGTATAGTATGTCGAAAAATTTTGTGCAAAAACGTCAAAGTATAGCATGTCGAAAAAATTAGTGCAAAAACATCATAGTATAGCATGTGGAAAAACTTTCTGCACAAACGTCATAATATAGCATGCCGAAAAATTTTGTATAAAAACGTCATAGTATAGTATGTCGAAAAATTTTGTGCAAAAACGTCATAGTATAGTATGTTGACAAATTTTGTGCAAAAACGTCATAGTATAGCATGTCGACACATTTCGGGCAAAAACGTCGAAAGATTTTGGGCAAAAACGTCATAGTATAGCATGTCGACAAATTTTGAGCAAAAACGTCATAGTATAACATGTCAAAAAATTTTGTGCAAAAACGTCATAGTATAGCATGTCGAAAAATTTCGTGCAAAAACGTCATAGTATAGCATGTCGAAAAATTTCCTGCAAAAACGTCATAGTATAGCATGTCGAAAAATTTCGTGCAAAAACGTCATAGTATACTATGTCGAAAAATTTCGTGCAATAACGTCATAGTATAGTATGTCGAAAAATTTCATGCAAAAACGTCATAGTTTAGCATGTCAACAAATTTTGTGCAAAAACGTCACAGTATAGCATGTCGACAAATTTCATGCAAAAACGTCATAGTTTAGTATGTCGAAATTTTTTTTGCAAAAATGTCATAGTATAGCATGTTGAAAACATACGTACAAAAACATCATAGTATAGCATGTTGAAAACATACGTGCAAAAACGTCATAGTATAGCATGTAAAAAAATTTAGTGCAAAAACGTTTTAGTATAGTATGTCGAAAAATTTTGTGCAAAAACGTCAAAGTATAGCATGTCGAAAAAATTAGTGCAAAAACATCATAGTATAGCATGTGGAAAAACTTTCTGCACAAACGTCATAATATAGCATGCCGAAAAATTTTGTATAAAAACGTCATAGTATAGTATGTCGAAAAATTTTGTGCAAAAACGTCATAGTATAGTATGTTGACAAATTTTGTGCAAAAACGTCATAGTATAGCATGTCGACACATTTCGGGCAAAAACGTCGAAAGATTTTGGGCAAAAACGTCATAGTATAGCATGTCGACAAATTTTGAGCAAAAACGTCATAGTATAACATGTCAAAAAATTTTGTGCAAAAACGTCATAGTATAGCATGTCGAAAAATTTCGTGCAAAAACGTCATAGTATAGCATGTCGAAAAATTTCCTGCAAAAACGTCATAGTATAGCATGTCGAAAAATTTCTTGCAAAAACGTCATAGTATAGCATGTCGAAAAATTTCGTGCAAAAACGTCATAGTATAGTATGTCGAAAAATTTCGTGCAAAAATGTCATAGTATAGCATGTAAAAATTTCGTGCAAAAACGTCATAGTATAGTATGTCGTAAAATTTCGTGCAAAAACGTCATAGTATAGCATGTCGAAAAATTTCGTAAAAAGACGTCATTCTACAGCATGTAAAAAAAAATTGTGCAAAAACATCATAGTATAGTATGTCGACAAATTTCATGCAAAAACGTCATAGTATAGTATGTCGAAAAATATCGTGCAAAACGTCATAGTTTAGTATGTCGAAATTTTTTTTTGCAAAAAACTCCATAGTATAGCATGTTGAAAAATTTCGTCCAAAAACGTCATAGTATAGCATGTCGAAAAATTTTGTGCAAAAACGTCATAGTATAGCATGTCGAAAAATTTCGTACAAAAAAGTCATAGTATAGCATGTCGAAAAATTTTGTGCAAAAACGTCATAGTATAGCATGTCGAAAAATTTCGTTGAAAAACGTCATAGTGTAGCATGTCGAAAAATATCGTGCAAAAACATCATAGTTTCGTATGTCGAAATTTTTTTTGCAAAACACGTCATAGTATAGTATGTCGAAAAATTTCGTAAAAAAACGTCATAGTATACTATGTCAAAAAATTTCGTGCAAAAACATCATAGTATAGTATGTCGAAAGATTTCTTGCAAAAATATCATAGTATAGCATGTCGACAAATTTAGCGCAAAAACGTTATAGTATAGTCTGTCGAAAAATTTCGTGCAGAAACGTCATAGTATAGCATGTCGAAAAATTTCATATAAAAACGTCATAGTATAGCATGTCGAAAAATTTTGTTCAAAAATGTCATAGTATAGTATGTCGAAAAATTTGTGCAAAAATGTCATTGTATAGTATGTCGAAAAATTTCGTGCAAAGACGTCATAGTATAGTATGTCGAAAAATTTCGTGCAAAAACGTCATAGTGTAGTATGTCGAAAAATTTCATAAAAAAACGTCATAGTATAGCATGTAAAAAAAATTTGTGCAAAAAAATGTCGAAAAATTTTGTGCAAAAACGTCATAGTATAGCATGTCGAAAAATTTCGTAAAAAAACATCATAGTATAGCATGCCGAAAAATTTCGTGCAAAAACGTCATAGTATAGCATGTCGACAAATTTCATGCAAAAACGTCATAGTATAGCATGTCGAAAAATTTCGTGCAAAAACGTCATAGTATAGCATGTCGATAAATTTTGTGCAAAAACGTCACAGTATAGCACATCGAAAAATTTCGTATAAAAACGTCATAGTATAGCATGTCGAAAAATTTTGTGCAAAAACGTCATAGTATAGCATGTCGAAAAATTTCGTCCAAAAACGTCGTAGTATAGCATGTCGAAAACATTAGTCCAAAAACATCATAGTATAGCATGTCGAAAAACTTTCTGCAAAAACGTCATAGTATAGCCTGTAAAAAAATTTTGTGCAAAAACGTCATAGCATAATATGTCTACAATTATCCTGCAAAAACGTCCAAGTATAGTATGTCGAAAAATATCGTGCAAAAACATCATAGTTTAGTATGTCGAAATTTTTTTTGCAAAAAACGTCAGTATAGCATGTAAAAAAATTTCGTACAAAACGTCATAGTATAGCATGTCGAAAAATTTCGTTAAAAAACGTCATAGTAGGGCATGTAAAAAAAATTACTGCAAAAATGTCATAGTATAGTATGTCGAAAAATTTCGTGCAAAAACGTCATAGTTTTAGTATGTCAACAAATTTTGTGCAAAAATGTCATAGTATAGCATGTCGACAAATTTCGGGCAAAAACGTCATAGTATAGTATGTCGAAAAATTTCGTGCAAAAACGTCATAGTATAGCATGTCGAAAATTTTCGGGCAAAAACGTCATAGTATAGCATGTCGAAAAATTTCGTACAAAAACGTCATAGTATAGTATGTTGAAAAATTTCGTACAAAAACGTCATAGTATAGTATGTTGAAAAATTTCGGGCAAAAACGTCATAGTATAGCATGTCGAAAAATTTCGTTGAAAAACGTCATAGTATAGCATGTCGAAAATTTTCGGGCAAAAACGTCATAGTATAGCATGTCGAAAAATTTCGTACAAAAACGTCATAGTATAGTATGTTGAAAAATTTCGGGCAAAAACGTCATAGTATAGCATGTCGAAAAATTTCGTTGAAAAACGTCATAGTATAGCATGTCGAAAAATATCGTGCAAAAACATCGTAGTTTAGTATGTCGAACTTTTTTTTGCAAAAAACGTCATAGTATAGCATGTAAAAAAACTTTAGTGCAAAAACGTCACAGTATAGCATGTCGAAAAGTTTCGTGCAGAAATGTCATACTTTAGTATGTCAACAAATTTCATGCAAAAACGTCACAGTATAGCATATCGAAAAATTTCATGCAAAAACGTCATAGTGTAGTATGTCAAAATTTTTTTTGCAAAAATGTCATAGTATAGCGAATTGAGAACATACGTGCAAAAATGTCATAGTATAGCATGTAAAAAAATTTAGTGCAAAAACGTCATAGTATAGCATGTCGACAATTTTTTTGCAAAAACGTCATCGTATAGCATGTTGAAAAAATTTTGTGCAAAAACGTCATAGTATAGCATGACGAAAAATTTCGTGCAACAACGTCATAGTATAGCATGTCGAAAAATTTTGTGCAAGAACGTCATAGTATAGCATGTCGAAAAATTTCGTAAAAAAACGTCATAGTATAGCATGTCGAAAAATTTTGTGCAAAAACGTCATACTATAGCATGTTGAAAAATTTTGTGCAAAAACGTCATAGTATAGCATGACGAAAAATTTCGTGCAACAACGTCATAGTATAGCATGTCGAAAAATTTTGTGCAAGAACGTCATAGTATAGCATGTCGAAAAATTTCGTAAAAAAACGTCATAGTATAGCATGTCGAAAAATTTTGTGCAAAAACGTCATACTATAGCATGTTGAAAAATTTCGTCCAAAAACGTCGTAGTATAGCATGTCGAAAACATTAGTACAAAAACATCATAGTATAGCCTGTAAAAAAATTTTTTGCAAAAACGTCATAGTTTAGTATGTCGAAATTTTTTTTGCAAAAAACGTCAGTATAGCATGTAAAAAAATTTCGTACAAAACGTCATAGTATAGCATGTTGAAAAATTTCGTTGAAAAACGTCATAGTATAGCATGTTAAAAAATTTGTGCAAAAACGTTACAGTATAGCATGTCGAAAAGTTTCGTGCAGAAATGTCATAGTTTAGTATGTCAACAAATTTCATGCAAAAACGTCACAGTATAGCATATCGAAAAATTTCATGCAAAAACGTCATAGTGTAGTATGTCAAAATTTTTTTTGCAAAAATGTCATAGTATAGCGAATTGAGAACATACGTGCAAAAATGTCATAGTATAGCATGTAAAAAAATTTAGTGCAAAAACGTTATAGTATAGTATGTCGAAAAATTTTGTGCAACAATGTCATAGTATAGCATGCCGAAAAATTTTGTATAAAAACGTCATAGTATAGTATGTCGACAGATTTCGGGAAAAAACGTCGAAAGATTTTGGGCAAAAACGTCATAGTATAGCATGTCGACAATTTTTTTGCAAAAACGTCATCATATAGCATGTTGAAAAAATTTTGTGCAAAAACGTCATAGTATAGCATGTCGAAAAATTTCGTGCAACAACGTCATAGTATAGCATGTCGAAAAATTTCGTGCAAAAACGTCATAGTATAGCATGTCGAAAAATTTCGTGCAAAAACGTCATAGTATAGTATGTCGAAAAATTTCATGCAAAAAACGTCATGGTATAGCATGTAAAAAAACTTTAGTGCAAAAACGTCATAGTATAGCATGTAAAAAAACTTTAGTGCAAAAACGTCATAGTATAGCATGTAAAAAAACTTTAGTGCAAAAACGTCATAGTATAGCATGTCGAAAAATTTCGTAGAAAAACGTCACAGTATAGCATGTAAAAAAAATTTGTGCAAAAAAATGTCGAAAGATTTCGTGCAAAAATGTCATAGTTTAGTATGTCAACAAATTTTGTGCAAAAACGTCATAGTATACTATGTAAAAAAAATTTGTGCAAAAACGTCATAGTATAGTATGTCGAAAAATATCGTGCAAAAACATCATAGTTTAGTATGTCGAAATTTTTTTTGCAAAAAACGTCAGTATAGCATGTAAAAAAATTTAGTACAAAACGTCATAGTATAGCATGTCGAAAAATTTCGTGCAAAAACATCATAGTATAGCATGTCGAAAAATTTCGTTAAAAAACGTCATAGTATAGTATGTCGAAAAATTTCGTGCAAAAACGTCATAGTATATGTCATAAAATTTTGTGCAAAAACGTCATAGTATAGCATGTCGAAAATTTTTTTGTAAAAACGTCATAGTTTAGTATGTCAACAAATTTTGTGCAAAAACGTCATAGTATAGCATGTCGAAAAATTTCGTAAAAAATCGTCATAGTATAGCATGTCGACAAATTTAGTGCAAAAACGTCACAGTATAGTATGTCGAAAAATTTCGTGCAGAAACGTCATAGTTTAGTATGTCGAAAAAATTAGTACAAAAACGTCACAGTATAGTATGTAAAAAAAAATTTGTGCAAAAACGTCATAGTATAGCACATCGAAAAATTTCGTATAAAAACGTCATAGTATAGCATGTCGAAAAATTTCGTACAAAAACGTCATAGTATAGCATGTCGAAAAATTTCGGGCAAAAACATCATAGTATAGCATGTCGAAAACATTAGTCCAAAAACATCATAGTATAGCATGCCGAAAAATTTTGTGCAAAAACGTCATAGTATAGTATGTAAAAAAATTTTGTGCAATAACATCATAGTATAGCATGCCGAAAAATTTTGTGCAAAAACGTCATCGTATAGCATGCCGAAAAATTTTGTATAAAAACGTTATAGTATACTATGTCGAAAAATTTCGTGCAAAAACGTCATAGTATAGTATGTCGAAAAATATCGTGCAAAAACGTCATAGTTTAATATGTCGAAATTTTTTTTGCAAAAAACGTCATAGTATAGCATGTAAAAAAACTTTAGTGCAAAAACGTCATAGTATAGCATGTGGAAAAATTTTGTGCAAAAACGTCATTGTATAGCATGTGGAAAAACTTTCTGCAAAAACGTCATAGTATAGCATGCCGAAAAATTTTTTATAAAAATGTCATAGTATAGTATGTCGACAGATTTCGGGCAAAAACGTCGAAAGATTTTGTGCAAAAACGTCATCGTATAGCATGTCGAAAAATTTCGTGCAAAAACGTCATAGTATAGCATGTTGAAAAATTTCGTGCAAAAACGTCATAGTATAGCATGTCGAAAAATTTTGTATAAAAACGTCATAGTATAGTATGTCGAAAAATTTCGTGCAAAAACGTCATAGTATACTATGTCGAAAAATTTCGTGCAAAAACGTCATAGTATAGTATGTTGAAAAATATCGTGCAAAAACATCATAGTTTAGTATGTCGAAATTTTTTTTGCAAAAAAGTCACAGTATAGCATGTCGACAAATTTCGGGCAAAAACGTCATAGTATAGTATGTCGAAAAATTTCGTGCAAAAACGTCATAGTATAGTATGTTGAAAAATTTCGGGCAAAAACGTCATAGTATAGCATGTCGAAAAATTTCGTTGAAAAACGTCATAGTATAGCATGTCGAAAAATATCGTGCAAAAACATCGTAGCTTATTATGTCGAAATTTTTTTTGCAAAAAACGTCATAGTATAGCATGTAAAAAAACTTAAGTGCAAAAACGTCACAGTATAGCATGTCGAAAAATTTCATGCAAAAACGTCATAGTGTAGTATGTCAAAATTTTTTTTGCAAAAATGTCATAGTATAGCATGTAAAAAAATTTAGTGCAAAAACGTTATAGTATAGTATGTCGAAAAATTTTGTGCAACAATGTCATAGTATAGCATGCCGAAAAATTTTGTATAAAAACGTCATAGTATAGTATGTCGACAGATTTCGGGAAAAAACGTCGAAAGATTTTGGGCAAAAACGTCATAGTATAGCATGTCGACAATTTTTTTGCAAAAACGTCATCATATAGCATGTTGAAAAAATTTTGTGCAAAAACGTCATAGTATAGCATGTCGAAAAATTTCGTGCAACAACGTCATAGTATAGCATGTCGAAAAATTTCGTGCAAAAACGTCATAGTATAGCATGTCGAAAAATTTCGTAAAAAAACGTCATAGTATAGCATGTCGAAAAATTTTATCCAAAAACGTCATACTATAGCATGTTGAAAAATTTCGTGCAAAAACGTCATAGTATAGCATTTCGAAAAATTTTGTGCAAAAACGTCATAGTATAGCATGTCGAAAAATTTTGTGCAAAAACGTCAAAGTATAGCATGTCGAAAAATTTCGTGAAAAAACGTCATAGTATAGCATGTTAAAAAATTTGTGCAAAAATGTCATAGTATAGTATGTCGAAAAATTTCGTGCAAAAACGTCATTGTATAGTATGTCGAAAAATTTCGTACAAAAACGTCATAGTATAGCATGTAAAAAAAATTTGTGCAAAAACGTCATAGTATAGTATGTCGAAAGATTTCGTGCAAAAACGTCATAGTATAGCATGTCGAAAAATTTGTGCAAAAACGTCATAGTATAGTATGTCGAAAAATTTCGTGCAAAAACGTCAGTATACTGTCGAAAAATTTCGTGCAAAAACGTCATAGTATACTATGTCGAAAAATTTCGTGCAATAACGTCATAGTATAGTATGTCGAAAAATTTCATGCAAAAACGTCATAGTTTAGCATGTCAACAAATTTTGTGCAAAAACGTCACAGTATAGCATGTCGACAAATTTCATGCAAAAACGTCATAGTTTAGTATGTCGAAATTTTTTTTGCAAAAATGTCATAGTATAGCATGTTGAAAACATACGTACAAAAACATCATAGTATAGCATGTTGAAAACATACGTGCAAAAACGTCATAGTATAGCATGTAAAAAAATTTAGTGCAAAAACGTTTTAGTATAGTATGTCGAAAAATTTTGTGCAAAAACGTCAAAGTATAGCATGTCGAAAAAATTAGTGCAAAAACATCATAGTATAGCATGTGGAAAAACTTTCTGCACAAACGTCATAATATAGCATGCCGAAAAATTTTGTATAAAAACGTCATAGTATAATATGTCGAAAAATTTTGTGCAAAAACGTCATAGTATAGTATGTTGACAAATTTTGTGCAAAAACGTCATAGTATAGCATGTCGACACATTTCGGGCAAAAACGTCGAAAGATTTTGGGCAAAAACGTCATAGTATAGCATGTCGACAAATTTTGAGCAAAAACGTCATAGTATAACATGTCAAAAAATTTTGTGCAAAAACGTCATAGTATAGCATGTCGAAAAATTTCGTGCAAAAACGTCATAGTATAGCATGTCGAAAAATTTCTTGCAAAAACGTCATAGTATAGCATGTCGAAAAATTTCGTGCAAAAACGTCATAGTGTAGTATGTCGAAAAATTTCATAAAAAAACGTCATAGTATAGCATGTAAAAAAAATTTGTGCAAAAAAATGTCGAAAAATTTTGTGCAAAAACGTCATAGTATAGCATGTCGAAAAATTTCGTAAAAAAACATCATAGTATAGCATGCCGAAAAATTTCGTGCAAAAACGTCATAGTATAGCATGTCGACAAATTTCATGCAAAAACGTCATAGTATAGCATGTCGAAAAATTTCGTGCAAAAACGTCATAGTATAGCATGTCGATAAATTTTGTGCAAAAACGTCACAGTATAGCACATCGAAAAATTTCTTATAAAAACGTCATAGTATAGCATGTCGAAAAATTTTGTGCAAAAACGTCATAGTATAGCATGTCGAAAAATTTCGTCCAAAAACGTCGTAGTATAGCATGTCGAAAACATTAGTCCAAAAACATCATAGTATAGCATGTCGAAAAACTTTCTGCAAAAACGTCATAGTATAGCCTGTAAAAAAATTTTGTGCAAAAACGTCATAGCATAATATGTCTACAATTATCCTGCAAAAACGTCCAAGTATAGTATGTCGAAAAATATCGTGCAAAAACATCATAGTTTAGTATGTCGAAATTTTTTTTGCAAAAAACGTCAGTATAGCATGTAAAAAAATTTCGTACAAAACGTCATAGTATAGCATGTCGAAAAATTTCGTTAAAAAACGTCATAGTAGGGCATGTAAAAAAAATTACTGCAAAAATGTCATAGTATAGTATGTCGAAAAATTTCGTGCAAAAACGTCATAGTTTTAGTATGTCAACAAATTTTGTGCAAAAATGTCATAGTATAGCATGTCGACAAATTTCGGGCAAAAACGTCATAGTATAGTATGTCGAAAAATTTCGTGCAAAAACGTCATAGTATAGCATGTCGAAAATTTTCGGGCAAAAACGTCATAGTATAGCATGTCGAAAAATTTCGTACAAAAACGTCATAGTATAGTATGTTGAAAAATTTCGTACAAAAACGTCATAGTATAGTATGTTGAAAAATTTCGGGCAAAAACGTCATAGTATAGCATGTCGAAAAATTTCGTTGAAAAACGTCATAGTATAGCATGTCGAAAATTTTCGGGCAAAAACGTCATAGTATAGCATGTCGAAAAATTTCGTACAAAAACGTCATAGTATAGTATGTTGAAAAATTTCGGGCAAAAACGTCATAGTATAGCATGTCGAAAAATTTCGTTGAAAAACGTCATAGTATAGCATGTCGAAAAATATCGTGCAAAAACATCGTAGTTTAGTATGTCGAACTTTTTTTTGCAAAAAACGTCATAGTATAGCATGTAAAAAAACTTTAGTGCAAAAACGTCACAGTATAGCATGTCGAAAAGTTTCGTGCAGAAATGTCATACTTTAGTATGTCAACAAATTTCATGCAAAAACGTCACAGTATAGCATATCGAAAAATTTCATGCAAAAACGTCATAGTGTAGTATGTCAAAATTTTTTTTGCAAAAATGTCATAGTATAGCGAATTGAGAACATACGTGCAAAAATGTCATAGTATAGCATGTAAAAAAATTTAGTGCAAAAACGTCATAGTATAGCATGTCGACAATTTTTTTGCAAAAACGTCATCGTATAGCATGTTGAAAAAATTTTGTGCAAAAACGTCATAGTATAGCATGACGAAAAATTTCGTGCAACAACGTCATAGTATAGCATGTCGAAAAATTTTGTGCAAGAACGTCATAGTATAGCATGTCGAAAAATTTCGTAAAAAAACGTCATAGTATAGCATGTCGAAAAATTTTGTGCAAAAACGTCATACTATAGCATGTTGAAAAATTTTGTGCAAAAACGTCATAGTATAGCATGACGAAAAATTTCGTGCAACAACGTCATAGTATAGCATGTCGAAAAATTTTGTGCAAGAACGTCATAGTATAGCATGTCGAAAAATTTCGTAAAAAAACGTCATAGTATAGCATGTCGAAAAATTTTGTGCAAAAACGTCATACTATAGCATGTTGAAAAATTTCGTCCAAAAACGTCGTAGTATAGCATGTCGAAAACATTAGTACAAAAACATCATAGTATAGCCTGTAAAAAAATTTTTTGCAAAAACGTCATAGTTTAGTATGTCGAAATTTTTTTTGCAAAAAACGTCAGTATAGCATGTAAAAAAATTTCGTACAAAACGTCATAGTATAGCATGTTGAAAAATTTCGTTGAAAAACGTCATAGTATAGCATGTTAAAAAATTTGTGCAAAAACGTTACAGTATAGCATGTCGAAAAGTTTCGTGCAGAAATGTCATAGTTTAGTATGTCAACAAATTTCATGCAAAAACGTCACAGTATAGCATATCGAAAAATTTCATGCAAAAACGTCATAGTGTAGTATGTCAAAATTTTTTTTGCAAAAATGTCATAGTATAGCGAATTGAGAACATACGTGCAAAAATGTCATAGTATAGCATGTAAAAAAATTTAGTGCAAAAACGTTATAGTATAGTATGTCGAAAAATTTTGTGCAACAATGTCATAGTATAGCATGCCGAAAAATTTTGTATAAAAACGTCATAGTATAGTATGTCGACAGATTTCGGGAAAAAACGTCGAAAGATTTTGGGCAAAAACGTCATAGTATAGCATGTCGACAATTTTTTTGCAAAAACGTCATCATATAGCATGTTGAAAAAATTTTGTGCAAAAACGTCATAGTATAGCATGTCGAAAAATTTCGTGCAACAACGTCATAGTATAGCATGTCGAAAAATTTCGTGCAAAAACGTCATAGTATAGCATGTCGAAAAATTTCGTAAAAAAACGTCATAGTATAGCATGTCGAAAAATTTTATCCAAAAACGTCATACTATAGCATGTTGAAAAATTTCGTGCAAAAACGTCATAGTATAGCATTTCGAAAAATTTTGTGCAAAAACGTCATAGTATAGCATGTCGAAAAATTTTGTGCAAAAACGTCATAGTATAGCATGTCGAAAAATTTTGTGCAAAAACGTCAAAGTATAGCATGTCGAAAAATTTCGTGAAAAAACGTCATAGTATAGCATGTTAAAAAATTTGTGCAAAAATGTCATAGTATAGTATGTCGAAAAATTTCATGCAAAAACGTCATAGTTTAGCATGTCAACAGATTTTGTGCAAAAACGTCACAGTATAGCATGTCGACAAATTTCATGCAAAAACGTCATAGTTTAGTATGTCGAAATTTTTTTTGCAAAAATGTCATAGTATAGCATGTTGAAAACATACGTACAAAAACATCATAGTATAGCATGTTGAAAACATACGTGCAAAAACGTCATAGTATAGCATGTCGAAAAATTTTGTGCAAAAACGTCAAAGTATAGCATGTCGAAAAAATTAGTGCAAAAACGTCATAGTATAGTATGTTGACAAATTTTGTGCAAAAACGTCATAGTATAGCATGTCGACACATTTCGGGCAAAAACGTCGAACGATTTTGGGCAAAAACGTCATAGTATAGCATGTCGACAAATTTTGAGCAAAAACGTCATAGTATAACATGTCAAAAAATTTTGTGCAAAAACGTCATAGTATAGCATGTCGAAAAATTTCGTGCAAAAACGTCATAGTATAGCATGTCGAAAAATTTCCTGCAAAAACGTCATAGTATAGCATGTCGAAAAATTTTGTGCAAAAACGTCATAGTATACTATGTCCAAAAATTTCGTGCAAAAACGTCATAGTATAGCATGTCGAAAAATTTCTTGCAAAAACGTCATAGTATAGCATGTCGAAAAATTTCGTGCAAAAACGTCATAGTATAGTATGTCGAAAAATTTCGTGCAAAAATGTCATAGTATAGCATGTCGAAAAATTTCGTAAAAAAACGTCATTCTATAGCATGTAAAAAAAAATTGTGCAAAAACGTCATAGTATAGTATGTCGACAAATTTCATGCAAAAACGTCATAGTATAGTATGTCGAAAAATATCGTGCAAAACGTCATAGTTTAGTATGTCGAAATTTTTTTTTGCAAAAAACTCCATAGTATAGCATGTTGAAAAATTTCGTCCAAAAACGTCATAGTATAGCATGTCGAAAAATTTTGTGCAAAAACGTCATAGTATAGCATGTCGAAAAATTTCGTACAAAAACGTCATAGTATAGCATGTCGAAAAATTTCGTTGAAAAACGTCATAGTATAGTATGTCGAAAAATTTCGTTGAAAAACGTCATAGTGTAGCATGTCGAAAAATATCGTGCAAAAACATCATAGTTTCGTATGTCGAAATTTTTTTTGCAAAACACGTCATAGTATAGTATGTCGAAAAATTTCGTAAAAAAACGTCATAGTATACTATTTCAAAAAATTTCGTGCAAAAACATCATAGTATAGTATGTCGAAAGATTTCTTGCAAAAATATCATAGTATAGCATGTCGACAAATTTAGCGCAAAAACGTTATAGTATAGTCTGTCGAAAAATTTCGTGCAGAAACGTCATAGTATAGCATGTCGAAAAATTTCATATAAAAACGTCATAGTATAGCATGTCGAAAAATTTTGTTCAAAAATGTCATAGTATAGTATGTCGAAAAATTTGTGCAAAAATGTCATTGTATAGTATGTCGAAAAATTTCGTGCAAAGACGTCATAGTATAGTATGTCGAAAAATTTCATAAAAAAACGTCATAGTATAGCATGTAAAAAAAATTTGTGCAAAAAAATGTCGAAAAATTTTGTGCAAAAACGTCATAGTATAGCATGTCGAAAAATTTCGTAAAAAAACATCATAGTATAGCATGCCGAAAAATTTCGTGCAAAAACGTCATAGTATAGCATGTCGACAAATTTCATGCAAAAACGTCATAGTATAGCATGTCGAAAAATTTCGTGCAAAAACGTCATAGTATAGCATGTCGATAAATTTTGTGCAAAAACGTCACAGTATAGCACATCGAAAAATTTCGTATAAAAACGTCATAGTATAGCATGTCGAAAAATTTTGTGCAAAAACGTCATAGTATAGCATGTCGAAAAATTTCGTCCAAAAACGTCATAGTATAGCATGTCGAAAACATTAGTCCAAAAACATCATAGTATAGCATGTCGAAAAACTTTCTGCAAAAACGTCATAGTATAGCCTGTAAAAAAATTTTGTGCAAAAACGTCATAGCATAATATGTCTACAATTATCCTGCAAAAACGTCCAAGTATAGTATGTCGAAAAATATCGTGCAAAAACATCATAGTTTAGTATGTCGAAATTTTTTTTGCAAAAAACGTCAGTATAGCATGTAAAAAAATTTCGTACAAAACGTCATAGTATAGCATGTCGAAAAATTTCGTTAAAAAACGTCATAGTAGGGCATGTAAAAAAAATTACTGCAAAAATGTCATAGTATAGTATGTCGAAAAATTTCGTGCAAAAACGTCATAGTTTTAGTATGTCAACAAATTTTGTGCAAAAATGTCATAGTATAGCATGTCGACAAATTTCGGGCAAAAACGTCATAGTATAGTATGTCGAAAAATTTCGTGCAAAAACGTCATAGTATAGCATGTCGAAAATTTTCGGGCAAAAACGTCATAGTATAGAATGTCGAAAAATTTCGTACAAAAACGTCATAGTATAGTATGTTGAAAAATTTCGTACAAAAACGTCATAGTATAGTATGTTGAAAAATTTCGGGCAAAAACGTCATAGTATAGCATGTCGAAAAATTTCGTTGAAAAACGTCATAGTATAGCATGTCGAAAATTTTCGGGCAAAAACGTCATAGTATAGCATGTCGAAAAATTTCGTACAAAAACGTCATAGTATAGTATGTTGAAAAATTTCGGGCAAAAACGTCATAGTATAGCATGTCGAAAAATTTCGTTGAAAAACGTCATAGTATAGCATGTCGAAAAATATCGTGCAAAAACATCGTAGTTTAGTATGTCGAACTTTTTTTTATAAAAAACGTCATAGTATAGCATGTAAAAAAACTTTAGTGCAAAAACGTCACAGTATAGCATGTCGAAAAGTTTCGTGCAGAAATGTCATACTTTAGTATGTCAACAAATTTCATGCAAAAACGTCACAGTATAGCATATCGAAAAATTTCATGCAAAAACGTCATAGTGTAGTATGTCAAAATTTTTTTTGCAAAAATGTCATAGTATAGCGAATTGAGAACATACGTGCAAAAATGTCATAGTATAGCATGTAAAAAAATTTAGTGCAAAAACGTCATAGTATAGCATGTCGACAATTTTTTTGCAAAAACGTCATCGTATAGCATGTTGAAAAAATTTTGTGCAAAAACGTCATAGTATAGCATGTCGAAAAATTTTGTGCAAGAACGTCATAGTATAGCATGTCGAAAAATTTCGTAAAAAAACGTCATAGTATAGCATGTCGAAAAATTTTGTGCAAAAACGTCATACTATAGCATGTTGAAAAATTTTGTGCAAAAACGTCATAGTATAGCATGACGAAAAATTTCGTGCAACAACGTCATAGTATAGCATGTCGAAAAATTTTGTGCAAGAACGTCATAGTATAGCATGTCGAAAAATTTCGTAAAAAAACGTCATAGTATAGCATGTCGAAAAATTTTGTGCAAAAACGTCATACTATAGCATGTTGAAAAATTTCGTCCAAAAACGTCGTAGTATAGCATGTCGAAAACATTAGTACAAAAACATCATAGTATAGCCTGTAAAAAAATTTTTTGCAAAAACGTCATAGTTTAGTATGTCGAAATTTTTTTTTGCAAAAAACGTCAGTATAGCATGTAAAAAAATTTCGTACAAAACGTCATAGTATAGCATGTTGAAAAATTTCGTTGAAAAACGTCATAGTATAGCATGTTAAAAAATTTGTGCAAAAACGTTACAGTATAGCATGTCGAAAAGTTTCATGCAGAAATGTCATAGTTTAGTATGTCAACAAATTTCATGCAAAAACGTCACAGTATAGCATATCGAAAAATTTCATGCAAAAACGTCATAGTGTAGTATGTCAAAATTTTTTTTGCAAAAATGTCATAGTATAGCGAATTGAGAACATACGTGCAAAAATGTCATAGTATAGCATGTAAAAAAATTTAGTGCAAAAACGTTATAGTATAGTATGTCGAAAAATTTTGTGCAACAATGTCATAGTATAGCATGCCGAAAAATTTTGTATAAAAACGTCATAGTATAGTATGTCGACAGATTTCGGGAAAAAACGTCGAAAGATTTTGGGCAAAAACGTCATAGTATAGCATGTCGACAATTTTTTTGCAAAAACGTCATCATATAGCATGTTGAAAAAATTTTGTGCAAAAACGTCATAGTATAGCATGTCGAAAAATTTCGTGCAACAACGTCATAGTATAGCATGTCGAAAAATTTCGTAAAAAAACGTCATAGTATAGCATGTCAAAAAATTTTATCCAAAAACGTCATACTATAGCATGTTGAAAAATTTCGTGCAAAAACGTCATAGTATAGCATTTCGAAAAATTTCGTGCAAAAACGTCATAGTATAGCATGTCGACAAATTTCATGCAAAAACGTCATAGTATAGCATGTCGAAAAATTTCGTGCAAAAACGTCATAGTATAGCATGTCGATAAATTTTGTGCAAAAACGTCACAGTATAGCACATCGAAAAATTTCGTATAAAAACGTCATAGTATAGCATGTCGAAAAATTTTGTGCAAAAACGTCATAGTATAGCATGTCGAAAAATTTCGTCCAAAAACGTCGTAGTATAGCATGTCGAAAACATTAGTCCAAAAACATCATAGTATAGCATGTCGAAAAACTTTCTGCAAAAACGTCATAGTATAGCCTGTAAAAAAATTTTGTGCAAAAACGTCATAGCATAATATGTCTACAATTATCCTGCAAAAACGTCCAAGTATAGTATGTCGAAAAATATCGTGCAAAAACATCATAGTTTAGTATGTCGAAATTTTTTTTGCAAAAAACGTCAGTATAGCATGTAAAAAAATTTCGTACAAAACGTCATAGTATAGCATGTCGAAAAATTTCGTTAAAAAACGTCATAGTAGGGCATGTAAAAAAAATTACTGCAAAAATGTCATAGTATAGTATGTCGAAAAATTTCGGGCAAAAACGTCATAGTATAGCATGTCGAAAAATTTCGTTGAAAAACGTCATAGTATAGCATGTCGAAAAATATCGTGCAAAAACGTCATAGTTTAGTATGTCGAACTTTTTTTTGCAAAAAACGTCATAGTATAGCATGTAAAAAAACTTTAGTGCAAAAACGTCACAGTATAGCATGTCGAAAAGTTTCGTGCAGAAATGTCATACTTTAGTATGTCAACAAATTTCATGCAAAAACGTCACAGTATAGCATATCGAAAAATTTCATGCAAAAACGTCATAGTGTAGTATGTCAAAATTTTTTTTGCAAAAATGTCATAGTATAGCGAATTGAGAACATACGTGCAAAAATGTCATAGTATAGCATGTAAAAAAATTTAGTGCAAAAACGTCATAGTATAGCATGTCGACAATTTTTTTGCAAAAACGTCATCGTATAGCATGTTGAAAAAATTTTGTGCAAAAACGTCATAGTATAGCATGTCGAAAAATTTTGTGCAAGAACGTCATAGTATAGCATGTCGAAAAATTTCGTAAAAAAACGTCATAGTATAGCATGTCGAAAAATTTTGTGCAAAAACGTCATACTATAGCATGTTGAAAAATTTTGTGCAAAAACGTCATAGTATAGCATGACGAAAAATTTCGTGCAACAACGTCATAGTATAGCATGTCGAAAAATTTTGTGCAAGAACGTCATAGTATAGCATGTCGAAAAATTTCGTAAAAAAACGTCATAGTATAGCATGTCGAAAAATTTTGTGCAAAAACGTCATACTATAGCATGTTGAAAAATTTCGTCCAAAAACGTCGTAGTATAGCATGTCGAAAACATTAGTACAAAAACATCATAGTATAGCCTGTAAAAAAATTTTTTGCAAAAACGTCATAGTTTAGTATGTCGAAATTTTTTTTGCAAAAAACGTCAGTATAGCATGTAAAAAAATTTCGTACAAAACGTCATAGTATAGCATGTTGAAAAATTTCGTTGAAAAACGTCATAGTATAGCATGTTAAAAAATTTGTGCAAAAACGTTACAGTATAGCATGTCGAAAAGTTTCATGCAGAAATGTCATAGTTTAGTATGTCAACAAATTTCATGCAAAAACGTCACAGTATAGCATATCGAAAAATTTCATGCAAAAACGTCATAGTGTAGTATGTCAAAATTTTTTTTTGCAAAAATGTCATAGTATAGCGAATTGAGAACATACGTGCAAAAATGTCATAGTATAGCATGTAAAAAAATTTAGTGCAAAAACGTTATAGTATAGTATGTCGAAAAATTTTGTGCAACAATGTCATAGTATAGCATGCCGAAAAATTTTGTATAAAAACGTCATAGTATAGTATGTCGACAGATTTCGGGAAAAAACGTCGAAAGATTTTGGGCAAAAACGTCATAGTATAGCATGTCGACAATTTTTTTGCAAAAACGTCATCATATAGCATGTTGAAAAAATTTTGTGCAAAAACGTCATAGTATAGCATGTCGAAAAATTTCGTGCAACAACGTCATAGTATAGCATGTCGAAAAATTTCGTAAAAAAACGTCATAGTATAGCATGTCAAAAAATTTTATCCAAAAACGTCATACTATAGCATGTTGAAAAATTTCGTGCAAAAACGTCATAGTATAGCATTTCGAAAAATTTCGTGCAAAAACGTCATAGTATAGCATGTCGACAAATTTCATGCAAAAACGTCATAGTATAGCATGTCGAAAAATTTCGTGCAAAAACGTCATAGTATAGCATGTCGATAAATTTTGTGCAAAAACGTCACAGTATAGCACATCGAAAAATTTCGTATAAAAACGTCATAGTATAGCATGTCGAAAAATTTTGTGCAAAAACGTCATAGTATAGCATGTCGAAAAATTTCGTCCAAAAACGTCGTAGTATAGCATGTCGAAAACATTAGTCCAAAAACATCATAGTATAGCATGTCGAAAAACTTTCTGCAAAAACGTCATAGTATAGCCTGTAAAAAAATTTTGTGCAAAAACGTCATAGCATAATATGTCTACAATTATCCTGCAAAAACGTCCAAGTATAGTATGTCGAAAAATATCGTGCAAAAACATCATAGTTTAGTATGTCGAAATTTTTTTTGCAAAAAACGTCAGTATAGCATGTAAAAAAATTTCGTACAAAACGTCATAGTATAGCATGTCGAAAAATTTCGTTAAAAAACGTCATAGTAGGGCATGTAAAAAAAATTACTGCAAAAATGTCATAGTATAGTATGTCGAAAAATTTCGTGCAAAAACGTCATAGTTTTAGTATGTCAACAAATTTTGTGCAAAAATGTCATAGTATAGCATGTCGACAAATTTCGGGCAAAAACGTCATAGTATAGTATGTCGAAAAATTTCGTGCAAAAACGTCATAGTATAGCATGTCGAAAATTTTCGGGCAAAAACGTCATAGTATAGCATGTCGAAAAATTTCGTACAAAAACGTCATAGTATAGTATGTTGAAAAATTTCGTACAAAAACGTCATAGTATAGTATGTTGAAAAATTTCGGGCAAAAACGTCATAGTATAGCATGTCGAAAAATTTCGTTGAAAAACGTCATAGTATAGCATGTCGAAAATTTTCGGGCAAAAACGTCATAGTATAGCATGTCGAAAAATTTCGTACAAAAACGTCATAGTATAGTATGTTGAAAAATTTCGGGCAAAAACGTCATAGTATAGCATGTCGAAAAATTTCGTTGAAAAACGTCATAGTATAGCATGTCGAAAAATATCGTGCAAAAACATCGTAGTTTAGTATGTCGAACTTTTTTTTTGCAAAAAACGTCATAGTATAGCATGTAAAAAAACTTTAGTGCAAAAACGTCACAGTATAGCATGTCGAAAAGTTTCGTGCAGAAATGTCATACTTTAGTATGTCAACAAATTTCATGCAAAAACGTCACAGTATAGCATATCGAAAAATTTCATGCAAAAACGTCATAGTGTAGTATGTCAAAATTTTTTTTGCAAAAATGTCATAGTATAGCGAATTGAGAACATACGTGCAAAAATGTCATAGTATAGCATGTAAAAAAATTTAGTGCAAAAACGTCATAGTATAGCATGTCGACAATTTTTTTGCAAAAACGTCATCGTATAGCATGTTGAAAAAATTTTGTGCAAAAACGTCATAGTATAGCATGACGAAAAATTTCGTGCAACAACGTCATAGTATAGCATGTCGAAAAATTTTGTGCAAGAACGTCATAGTATAGCATGTCGAAAAATTTCGTAAAAAAACGTCATAGTATAGCATGTCGAAAAATTTTGTGCAAAAACGTCATACTATAGCATGTTGAAAAATTTTGTGCAAAAACGTCATAGTATAGCATGACGAAAAATTTCGTGCAACAACGTCATAGTATAGCATGTCGAAAAATTTTGTGCAAGAACGTCATAGTATAGCATGTCGAAAAATTTCGTAAAAAAACGTCATAGTATAGCATGTCGAAAAATTTTGTGCAAAAACGTCATACTATAGCATGTTGAAAAATTTCGTCCAAAAACGTCGTAGTATAGCATGTCGAAAACATTAGTACAAAAACATCATAGTATAGCCTGTAAAAAAATTTTTTGCAAAAACGTCATAGTTTAGTATGTCGAAATTTTTTTTGCAAAAAACGTCAGTATAGCATGTAAAAAAATTTCGTACAAAACGTCATAGTATAGCATGTTGAAAAATTTCGTTGAAAAACGTCATAGTATAGCATGTTAAAAAATTTGTGCAAAAACGTTACAGTATAGCATGTCGAAAAGTTTCGTGCAGAAATGTCATAGTTTAGTATGTCAACAAATTTCATGCAAAAACGTCACAGTATAGCATATCGAAAAATTTCATGCAAAAACGTCATAGTGTAGTATGTCAAAATTTTTTTTGCAAAAATGTCATAGTATAGCGAATTGAGAACATACGTGCAAAAATGTCATAGTATAGCATGTAAAAAAATTTAGTGCAAAAACGTTATAGTATAGTATGTCGAAAAATTTTGTGCAACAATGTCATAGTATAGCATGCCGAAAAATTTTGTATAAAAACGTCATAGTATAGTATGTCGACAGATTTCGGGAAAAAACGTCGAAAGATTTTGGGCAAAAACGTCATAGTATAGCATGTCGACAATTTTTTTGCAAAAACGTCATCATATAGCATGTTGAAAAAATTTTGTGCAAAAACGTCATAGTATAGCATGTCGAAAAATTTCGTGCAACAACGTCATAGTATAGCATGTCGAAAAATTTCGTGCAAAAACGTCATAGTATAGCATGTCGAAAAATTTCGTAAAAAAACGTCATAGTATAGCATGTCGAAAAATTTTATCCAAAAACGTCATACTATAGCATGTTGAAAAATTTCGTGCAAAAACGTCATAGTATAGCATGTCGAAAAATTTTGTGCAAAAACGTCATAGTATAGCATGTCGAAAAATTTTGTGCAAAAACGTCAAAGTATAGCATGTCGAAAAATTTCGTGAAAAAACGTCATAGTATAGCATGTTAAAAAATTTGTGCAAAAATGTCATAGTATAGTATGTCGAAAAATTTCATGCAAAAACGTCATAGTTTAGCATGTCAACAGATTTTGTGCAAAAACGTCACAGTATAGCATGTCGACAAATTTCATGCAAAAACGTCATAGTTTAGTATGTCGAAATTTTTTTTGCAAAAATGTCATAGTATAGCATGTTGAAAACATACGTACAAAAACATCATAGTATAGCATGTTGAAAACATACGTGCAAAAACGTCATAGTATAGCATGTAAAAAAATTTAGTGCAAAAACGTTTTAGTATAGTATGTCGAAAAATTTTGTGCAAAAACGTCAAAGTATAGCATGTCGAAAAAATTAGTGCAAAAACGTCATAGTATAGTATGTTGACAAATTTTGTGCAAAAACGTCATAGTATAGCATGTCGACACATTTCGGGCAAAAACGTCGAACGATTTTGGGCAAAAACGTCATAGTATAGCATGTCGACAAATTTTGAGCAAAAACGTCATAGTATAACATGTCAAAAAATTTTGTGCAAAAACGTCATAGTATAGCATGTCGAAAAATTTCGTGCAAAAACGTCATAGTATAGCATGTCGAAAAATTTCCTGCAAAAACGTCATAGTATAGCATGTCGAAAAATTTTGTGCAAAAACGTCATAGTATACTATGTCCAAAAATTTCGTGCAAAAACGTCATAGTATAGCATGTCGAAAAATTTCTTGCAAAAACGTCATAGTATAGCATGTCGAAAAATTTCGTGCAAAAACGTCATAGTATAGTATGTCGAAAAATTTCGTGCAAAAATGTCATAGTATAGCATGTCGAAAAATTTCGTAAAAAAACGTCATTCTATAGCATGTAAAAAAAAATTGTGCAAAAACGTCATAGTATAGTATGTCGACAAATTTCATGCAAAAACGTCATAGTATAGTATGTCGAAAAATATCGTGCAAAACGTCATAGTTTAGTATGTCGAAATTTTTTTTTGCAAAAAACTCCATAGTATAGCATGTTGAAAAATTTCGTCCAAAAACGTCATAGTATAGCATGTCGAAAAATTTTGTGCAAAAACGTCATAGTATAGCATGTCGAAAAATTTCGTACAAAAACGTCATAGTATAGCATGTCGAAAAATTTTGTGCAAAAACGTCATAGTATAGCATGTCGAAAAATTTCGTTGAAAAACGTCATAGTATAGTATGTCGAAAAATTTCGTTGAAAAACGTCATAGTGTAGCATGTCGAAAAATATCGTGCAAAAACATCATAGTTTCGTATGTCGAAATTTTTTTTGCAAAACACGTCATAGTATAGTATGTCGAAAAATTTCGTAAAAAAACGTCATAGTATACTATTTCAAAAAATTTCGTGCAAAAACATCATAGTATAGTATGTCGAAAGATTTCTTGCAAAAATATCATAGTATAGCATGTCGACAAATTTAGCGCAAAAACGTTATAGTATAGTCTGTCGAAAAATTTCGTGCAGAAACGTCATAGTATAGCATGTCGAAAAATTTCATATAAAAACGTCATAGTATAGCATGTCGAAAAATTTTGTTCAAAAATGTCATAGTATAGTATGTCGAAAAATTTGTGCAAAAATGTCATTGTATAGTATGTCGAAAAATTTCGTGCAAAGACGTCATAGTATAGTATGTCGAAAAATTTCGTGCAAAAACGTCATAGTGTAGTATGTCGAAAAATTTCATAAAAAAACGTCATAGTATAGCATGTAAAAAAAATTTGTGCAAAAAAATGTCGAAAAATTTTGTGCAAAAACGTCATAGTATAGCATGTCGAAAAATTTCGTAAAAAAACATCATAGTATAGCATGCCGAAAAATTTCGTGCAAAAACGTCATAGTATAGCATGTCGACAAATTTCATGCAAAAACGTCATAGTATAGCATGTCGAAAAATTTCGTGCAAAAACGTCATAGTATAGCATGTCGATAAATTTTGTGCAAAAACGTCACAGTATAGCACATCGAAAAATTTCGTATAAAAACGTCATAGTATAGCATGTCGAAAAATTTTGTGCAAAAACGTCATAGTATAGCATGTCGAAAAATTTCGTCCAAAAACGTCATAGTATAGCATGTCGAAAACATTAGTCCAAAAACATCATAGTATAGCATGTCGAAAAACTTTCTGCAAAAACGTCATAGTATAGCCTGTAAAAAAATTTTGTGCAAAAACGTCATAGCATAATATGTCTACAATTATCCTGCAAAAACGTCCAAGTATAGTATGTCGAAAAATATCGTGCAAAAACATCATAGTTTAGTATGTCGAAATTTTTTTTGCAAAAAACGTCAGTATAGCATGTAAAAAAATTTCGTACAAAACGTCATAGTATAGCATGTCGAAAAATTTCGTTAAAAAACGTCATAGTAGGGCATGTAAAAAAAATTACTGCAAAAATGTCATAGTATAGTATGTCGAAAAATTTCGTGCAAAAACGTCATAGTTTTAGTATGTCAACAAATTTTGTGCAAAAATGTCATAGTATAGCATGTCGACAAATTTCGGGCAAAAACGTCATAGTATAGTATGTCGAAAAATTTCGTGCAAAAACGTCATAGTATAGCATGTCGAAAATTTTCGGGCAAAAACGTCATAGTATAGAATGTCGAAAAATTTCGTACAAAAACGTCATAGTATAGTATGTTGAAAAATTTCGTACAAAAACGTCATAGTATAGTATGTTGAAAAATTTCGGGCAAAAACGTCATAGTATAGCATGTCGAAAAATTTCGTTGAAAAACGTCATAGTATAGCATGTCGAAAATTTTCGGGCAAAAACGTCATAGTATAGCATGTCGAAAAATTTCGTACAAAAACGTCATAGTATAGTATGTTGAAAAATTTCGGGCAAAAACGTCATAGTATAGCATGTCGAAAAATTTCGTTGAAAAACGTCATAGTATAGCATGTCGAAAAATATCGTGCAAAAACGTCATAGTTTAGTATGTCGAACTTTTTTTTGCAAAAAACGTCATAGTATAGCATGTAAAAAAACTTTAGTGCAAAAACGTCACAGTATAGCATGTCGAAAAGTTTCGTGCAGAAATGTCATACTTTAGTATGTCAACAAATTTCATGCAAAAACGTCACAGTATAGCATATCGAAAAATTTCATGCAAAAACGTCATAGTGTAGTATGTCAAAATTTTTTTTGCAAAAATGTCATAGTATAGCGAATTGAGAACATACGTGCAAAAATGTCATAGTATAGCATGTAAAAAAATTTAGTGCAAAAACGTCATAGTATAGCATGTCGACAATTTTTTTGCAAAAACGTCATCGTATAGCATGTTGAAAAAATTTTGTGCAAAAACGTCATAGTATAGCATGTCGAAAAATTTTGTGCAAGAACGTCATAGTATAGCATGTCGAAAAATTTCGTAAAAAAACGTCATAGTATAGCATGTCGAAAAATTTTGTGCAAAAACGTCATACTATAGCATGTTGAAAAATTTTGTGCAAAAACGTCATAGTATAGCATGACGAAAAATTTCGTGCAACAACGTCATAGTATAGCATGTCGAAAAATTTTGTGCAAGAACGTCATAGTATAGCATGTCGAAAAATTTCGTAAAAAAACGTCATAGTATAGCATGTCGAAAAATTTTGTGCAAAAACGTCATACTATAGCATGTTGAAAAATTTCGTCCAAAAACGTCGTAGTATAGCATGTCGAAAACATTAGTACAAAAACATCATAGTATAGCCTGTAAAAAAATTTTTTGCAAAAACGTCATAGTTTAGTATGTCGAAATTTTTTTTGCAAAAAACGTCAGTATAGCATGTAAAAAAATTTCGTACAAAACGTCATAGTATAGCATGTTGAAAAATTTCGTTGAAAAACGTTACAGTATAGCATGTCGAAAAGTTTCATGCAGAAATGTCATAGTTTAGTATGTCAACAAATTTCATGCAAAAACGTCACAGTATAGCATATCGAAAAATTTCATGCAAAAACGTCATAGTGTAGTATGTCAAAATTTTTTTTGCAAAAATGTCATAGTATAGCGAATTGAGAACATACGTGCAAAAATGTCATAGTATAGCATGTAAAAAAATTTAGTGCAAAAACGTTATAGTATAGTATGTCGAAAAATTTTGTGCAACAATGTCATAGTATAGCATGCCGAAAAATTTTGTATAAAAACGTCATAGTATAGTATGTCGACAGATTTCGGGAAAAAACGTCGAAAGATTTTGGGCAAAAACGTCATAGTATAGCATGTCGACAATTTTTTTGCAAAAACGTCATCATATAGCATGTTGAAAAAATTTTGTGCAAAAACGTCATAGTATAGCATGTCGAAAAATTTCGTGCAACAACGTCATAGTATAGCATGTCGAAAAATTTCGTGCAAAAACGTCATAGTATAGCATGTCGAAAAATTTCGTAAAAAAACGTCATAGTATAGCATGTCAAAAAATTTTATCCAAAAACGTCATACTATAGCATGTTGAAAAATTTCGTGCAAAAACGTCATAGTATAGCATTTCGAAAAATTTTGTGCAAAAACGTCATAGTATAGCATGTCGAAAAATTTTGTGCAAAAACGTCATAGTATAGCATGTCGAAAAATTTTGTGCAAAAACGTCAAAGTATAGCATGTCGAAAAATTTCGTGAAAAAACGTCATAGTATAGCATGTTAAAAAATTTGTGCAAAAATGTCATAGTATAGTATGTCGAAAAATTTCGTGCAAAAACGTCATTGTATAGTATGTCGAAAAATTTCGTAAAAAAACGTCATAGTATAGCATGTAAAAAAAATTTGTGCAAAAACGTCATAGTATAGTATGTCGAAAGATTTCGTGCAAAAACGTCATAGTATAGCATGTCGAAAAATTTGTGCAAAAACGTCATAGTATAGTATGTCGAAAAATTTCGTGCAAAAACGTCAGTATACTGTCGAAAAATTTCGTGCAAAAACGTCATAGTATAGTATGTCGAAAAATTTCGTGCAAAAACGTCATAGTATACTATGTCGAAAAATTTCGTGCAATAACGTCATAGTATAGTATGTCGAAAAATTTCATGCAAAAACGTCATAGTTTAGCATGTCAACAAATTTTGTGCAAAAACGTCACAGTATAGCATGTCGACAAATTTCATGCAAAAACGTCATAGTTTAGTATGTCGAAATTTTTTTTGCAAAAATGTCATAGTATAGCATGTTGAAAACATACGTACAAAAACATCATAGTATAGCATGTTGAAAACATACGTGCAAAAACGTCATAGTATAGCATGTAAAAAAATTTAGTGCAAAAACGTTTTAGTATAGTATGTCGAAAAATTTTGTGCAAAAACGTCAAAGTATAGCATGTCGAAAAAATTAGTGCAAAAACGTCATAGTATAGTATGTTGACAAATTTTGTGCAAAAACGTCATAGTATAGCATGTCGACACATTTCGGGCAAAAACGTCGAACGATTTTGGGCAAAAACGTCATAGTATAGCATGTCGACAAATTTTGAGCAAAAACGTCATAGTATAACATGTCAAAAAATTTTGTGCAAAAACGTCATAGTATAGCATGTCGAAAAATTTCGTGCAAAAACGTCATAGTATAGCATGTCGAAAAATTTCCTGCAAAAACGTCATAGTATAGCATGTCGAAAAATTTTGTGCAAAAACGTCATAGTATACTATGTCCAAAAATTTCGTGCAAAAACGTCATAGTATAGCATGTCGAAAAATTTCGTAAAAAAACGTCATTCTATAGCATGTAAAAAAAAATTGTGCAAAAACGTCATAGTATAGTATGTCGACAAATTTCATGCAAAAACGTCATAGTATAGTATGTCGAAAAATATCGTGCAAAACGTCATAGTTTAGTATGTCGAAATTTTTTTTTGCAAAAAACTCCATAGTATAGCATGTTGAAAAATTTCGTCCAAAAACGTCATAGTATAGCATGTTGAAAAATTTTGTGCAAAAACGTCATAGTATAGCATGTCGAAAAATTTCGTACAAAAACGTCATAGTATAGCATGTCGAAAAATTTTGTGCAAAAACGTCATAGTATAGCATGTCGAAAAATTTCGTTGAAAAACGTCATAGTATAGTATGTCGAAAAATTTCGTTGAAAAACGTCATAGTATAGCATGTCGAAAAATATCGTGCAAAAACATCATAGTTTCGTATGTCGAAATTTTTTTTGCAAAACACGTCATAGTATAGTATGTCGAAAAATTTCGTAAAAAAACGTCATAGTATACTATGTCAAAAAATTTCGTGCAAAAACATCATTGTATAGTATGTCGAAAGATTTCTTGCAAAAATATCATAGTATAGCATGTCGACAAATTTAGCGCAAAAACGTTATAGTATAGTCTGTCGAAAAATTTCGTGCAGAAACGTCATAGTATAGCATGTCGAAAAATTTCATATAAAAACGTCATAGTATAGCATGTCGAAAAATTTTGTTCAAAAATGTCATAGTATAGTATGTCGAAAAATTTGTGCAAAAATGTCATTGTATAGTATGTCGAAAAATTTCGTGCAAAGACGTCATAGTATAGTATGTCGAAAAATTTCATAAAAAAACGTCATAGTATAGCATGTAAAAAAAATTTGTGCAAAAAAATGTCGAAAAATTTTGTGCAAAAACGTCATAGTATAGCATGTCGAAAAATTTCGTAAAAAAACATCATAGTATAGCATGCCGAAAAATTTCGTGCAAAAACGTCATAGTATAGCATGTCGACAAATTTCATGCAAAAACGTCATAGTATAGCATGTCGAAAAATTTCGTGCAAAAACGTCATAGTATAGCATGTCGATAAATTTTGTGCAAAAACGTCACAGTATAGCACATCGAAAAATTTCGTATAAAAACGTCATAGTATAGCATGTCGAAAAATTTTGTGCAAAAACGTCATAGTATAGCATGTCGAAAAATTTCGTCCAAAAACGTCGTAGTATAGCATGTCGAAAACATTAGTCCAAAAACATCATAGTATAGCATGTCGAAAAACTTTCTGCAAAAACGTCATAGTATAGCCTGTAAAAAAATTTTGTGCAAAAACGTCATAGCATAATATGTCTACAATTATCCTGCAAAAACGTCCAAGTATAGTATGTCGAAAAATATCGTGCAAAAACATCATAGTTTAGTATGTCGAAATTTTTTTTGCAAAAAACGTCAGTATAGCACGTAAAAAAATTTCGTACAAAACGTCATAGTATAGCATGTCGAAAAATTTCGTTAAAAAACGTCATAGTAGGGCATGTAAAAAAAATTACTGCAAAAATGTCATAGTATAGTATGTCGAAAAATTTCGTGCAAAAACGTCATAGTTTTAGTATGTCAACAAATTTTGTGCAAAAATGTCATAGTATAGCATGTCGACAAATTTCGGGCAAAAACGTCATAGTATAGTATGTCGAAAAATTTCGTGCAAAAACGTCATAGTATAGCATGTCGAAAATTTTCGGGCAAAAACGTCATAGTATAGCATGTCGAAAAATTTCGTACAAAAACGTCATAGTATAGTATGTTGAAAAATTTCGTACAAAAACGTCATAGTATAGTATGTTGAAAAATTTCGGGCAAAAACGTCATAGTATAGCATGTCGAAAAATTTCGTTGAAAAACGTCATAGTATAGCATGTCGAAAATTTTCGGGCAAAAACGTCATAGTATAGTATGTCGAAAAATTTGTGTAAAAATGTCATTGTATAGTATGTCGAAAAATTTCGTGCAAAGACGTCATAGTATAGTATGTCGAAAAATTTCGTGCAAAAACGTCATAGTGTAGTATGTCGAAAAATTTCATAAAAAAACGTCATAGTATAGCATGTAAAAAAAATTTGTGCAAAAAAATGTCGAAAAATTTTGTGCAAAAACGTCATAGTATGGCATGTCGAAAAATTTCGTAAAAAAACATCATAGTATAGCATGCCGAAAAATTTCGTGCAAAAACGTCATAGTATAGCATGTCGACAAATTTCATGCAAAAACGTCATAGTATAGCATGTCGAAAAATTTCGTGCAAAAACGTCATAGTATAGCATGTCGATAAATTTTGTGCAAAAACGTCACAGTATAGCACATCGAAAAATTTCGTATAAAAACGTCATAGTATAGCATGTCGAAAAATTTTGTGCAAAAACGTCATAGTATAGCATGTCGAAAAATTTCGTCCAAAAACGTCGTAGTATAGCATGTCGAAAACATTAGTCCAAAAACATCATAGTATAGCATGTCGAAAAACTTTCTGCAAATACGTCATAGTATAGCCTGTAAAAAAATTTTGTGCAAAAACGTCATAGCATAATATGTCTACAATTATCCTGCAAAAACGTCCAAGTATAGTATGTCGAAAAATATCGTGCAAAAACATCATAGTTTAGTATGTCGAAATTTTTTTTGCAAAAAACGTCAGTATAGCATGTAAAAAAATTTCGTACAAAACGTCATAGTATAGCATGTCGAAAAATTTCGTTAAAAAACGTCATAGTAGGGCATGTAAAAAAAATTACTGCAAAAATGTCATAGTATAGTATGTCGAAAAATTTCGTGCAAAAACGTCATAGTTTTAGTATGTCAACAAATTTTGTGCAAAAATGTCATAGCATAGCATGTCGACAAATTTCGGGCAAAAACGTCATAGTATAGTATGTCGAAAAATTTCGTGCAAAAACGTCATAGTATAGCATGTCGAAAATTTTCGGGCAAAAACGTCATAGTATAGCATGTCGAAAAATTTCGTACAAAAACGTCATAGTATAGTATGTTGAAAAATTTCGTACAAAAACGTCATAGTATAGTATGTTGAAAAATTTCGGGCAAAAACGTCATAGTATAGCATGTCGAAAAATTTCGTTGAAAAACGTCATAGTATAGCATGTCGAAAATTTTCGGGCAAAAACGTCATAGTATAGCATGTCGAAAAATTTCGTACAAAAACGTCATAGTATAGTATGTTGAAAAATTTCGGGCAAAAACGTCATAGTATAGCATGTCGAAAAATTTCGTTGAAAAACGTCATAGTATAGCATGTCGAAAAATATCGTGCAAAAACATCGTAGTTTAGTATGTCGAACTTTTTTTTGCAAAAAACGTCATAGTATAGCATGTAAAAAAACTTTAGTGCAAAAACGTCACAGTATAGCATGTCGAAAAATTTCGTGAAAAAACTCCATAGTATAGTATGTTGAAAAATTTCGGGCAAAAACGTCATAGTATAGCATGTCGAAAATTTTCGGGCAAAAACGTCATAGTATAGCATGTCGAAAAATTTCGTACAAAAACGTCATAGTATAGTATGTTGAAAAATTTCGTACAAAAACGTCATAGTATAGTATGTTGAAAAATTTCGGGCAAAAACGTCATAGTATAGCATGTCGAAAAATTTCGTTGAAAAACGTCATAGTATAGCATGTCGAAAATTTTCGGGCAAAAACGTCATAGTATAGCATGTCGAAAAATTTCGTACAAAAACGTCATAATATAGTATGTTGAAAAATTTCGGGCAAAAACGTCATAGTATAGCATGTCGAAAAATTTCGTTGAAAAACGTCATAGTATAGCATGTCGAAAAATATCGTGCAAAAACATCGTAGTTTAGTATGTCGAACTTTTTTTTTGCAAAAAACGTCATAGTATAGCATGTAAAAAAACTTTAGTGCAAAAACGTCACAGTATAGCATGTCGAAAAGTTTCGTGCAGAAATGTCATACTTTAGTATGTCAACAAATTTCATGCAAAAACGTCACAGTATAGCATATCGAAAAATTTCATGCAAAAACGTCATAGTGTAGTATGTCAAAATTTTTTTTGCAAAAATGTCATAGTATAGCGAATTGAGAACATACGTGCAAAAATGTCATAGTATAGCATGTAAAAAAATTTAGTGCAAAAACGTTATAGTATAGTATGTCGAAAAATTTTTTGCAACAATGTCATAGTATAGCATGCCGAAAAATTTTGTATAAAAACGTGATAGTATAGTATGTCGACAGATTTCGGGAAAAAACGTCGAAAGATTTTGGGCAAAAACGTCATAGTATAGCATGTCGACAATTTTTTTGCAAAAACGTCATAGTATAGCATGACGAAAAATTTCGTGCAACAACGTCATAGTATAGCATGTCGAAAAATTTTGTGCAAGAACGTCATAGTATAGCATGTCGAAAAATTTCGTAAAAAAACTTCATAGTATAGCATGTCGAAAAATTTCGTCCAAAAACGTCGTAGTATAGCATGTCGAAAACATTAGTACAAAAACATCATAGTATAGCCTGTAAAAAAATTTTGTGCAAAAACGTCATAGTTTAGTATGTCGAAATTTTTTTTGCAAAAAACGTCAGTATAGCATGTAAAAAAATTTCGTACCAAACGTCATAGTATAGCATGTTGAAAAATTTCGTTGAAAAACGTCATAGTATAGCATGTTAAAAAATTTGTGCAAAAACGTCACAGTATAGCATGTCGAAAAGTTTCGTGCAGAAATGTCATAGTTTAGTATGTCAACAAATTTCATGCAAACGTCACAGTATAGCATATCGAAAAATTTCATGCAAAAACGTCATAGTGTAGTATGTCAAAATTTTTTTTGCAAAAATGTCATAGTATAGCGAATTGAGAACATACGTGCAAAAATGTCATAGTATAGCATGTAAAAAAATTTAGTGCAAAAACGTTATAGTATAGTATGTCGAAAATTTTTTCTGCAACAATGTCATAGTATAGTATGTCATAAAATTTTGTATAAAAACGTGATAGTATAGTATGTCGACAGATTTCGGGAAAAAACGTCGAAAGATTTTGGGCAAAAACGTCATAGTATAGCATGTCGACAATTTTTTTGCAAAAACGTCATAGTATAGCATGACGAAAAATTTCGTGCAACAACGTCATAGTATAGCATGTCGAAAAATTTTGTGCAAGAACGTCATAGTATAGCATGTCGAAAAATTTCGTAAAAAAACTTCATAGTATAGCATGTCGAAAAATTTTGTGCAAAAACGTCATACTATAGCATGTTGAAAAATTTCGTCCAAAAACGTCGTAGTATAGCATGTCGAAAACATTAGTACAAAAACATCATAGTATAGCCTGTAAAAAAATTTTGTGCAAAAACGTCATAGTTTAGTATGTCGAAATTTTTTTTGCAAAAAACGTCAGTATAGCATGTAAAAAAATTTCGTACCAAACGTCATAGTATAGCATGTTGAAAAATTTCGTTGAAAAACGTCATAGTATAGCATGTTAAAAAATTTGTGCAAAAACGTCACAGTATAGCATGTCGAAAAGTTTCGTGCAGAAATGTCATAGTTTAGTATGTCAACAAATTTCATGCAAAAACGTCACAGTATAGCATATCGAAAAATTTCATGCAAAAACGTCATAGTGTAGTATGTCAAAATTTTTTTTGCAAAAATGTCATAGTATAGCGAATTGAGAACATACGTGCAAAAATGTCATAGTATAGCATGTAAAAAAATTTAGTGCAAAAACGTTATAGTATAGTATGTCGAAAATTTTTTCTGCAACAATGTCATAGTATAGTATGTCATAAAATTTTGTGCAAAAATGTCATAGTATAGCATGCCGAAAAATTTTGTATAAAAACGTGATATTATAGTATGTCGACAGATTTCGGGAAAAAACGTCGAAAGATTTTGTACAAAAACGTCATAGTATAGCATGACGAAAAATTTCGTGCAACGTCATAGTATAGCATGTCGAAAAATTTTGTGCAAGAACGTCATAGTATAGCATGTCGAAAAATTTCGTAAAAAAACGTCATAGTATAGCATGTCGAAAAATTTTGTGCAAAAACGTCATAGTATAGCATGTCGAAAAATTTTGTGCAAAAACGTCATAGTATAGCATGTCGAAAAATTTCGTGAAAAAACGTCATAGTATAGCACGTTGAAAGATTTGTGCAAAAACGTCATTGTATAGTATGTCGAAAAATTTCGTGCAAAAACGTCAGTATACTGTCGAAAAATTTTGTGCAAAAACGTCATAGTATAGTATGTCGAAAAATTTCGTGCAAAAACGTCATAGTATACTATGTCGAAAAATTTCATGCAATAACGTCATAGTATAGTATGTCGACAAATTTCATGCAAAAACGTCATAGTTTAGTATGTCGAAATTTTTTTTGCAAAAATGTCATAGTATAGCATGTTGAAAACATACGTACAAAAACATCATAGTATAGCATGTTGAAAACATACGTGCAAAAACGTCATAGTATAGCATGTAAAAAAATTTAGTGCAAAAACGTTTTGGTATAGTATGTCGAAAAATTTTGTGCAAAAACGTCATAGTATAGCATGTCGAAAAAATTAGTGCAAAAACATCATAGTATAGCATGTGGAAAAACTTTCTGCACAAATGTCATAATATAGCATGCCGAAAAATTTTGTATAAAAACGTCATAGTATAGTATGTCGAAAAATTTTGTGCAAAAACGACATAGTATAGTATGTCGACAAATTTTGTGCAAAAACGTCATAGTATAGCATGTCGACACATTTCGGGCAAAAACGTCGAAAGATTTTGGGCAAAAACGTCATAGTATAGCATGTTGAAAAAATTTTGTGCAAAAACGTCATAGTATAGCATGTCGAAAAATTTCGTGCAAAAACGTCATAGTATAGTATGTTGAAAAATTTCGGGCAAAAACGTCATAGTATAGCATGTCGAAAAATTTCGTTGAAAAACGTCATAGTATAGCATGTCGAAAATTTTCGGGCAAAAACGTCATAGTATAGCATGTCGAAAAATTTCGTACAAAAACGTCATAGTATAGTATGTTGAAAAATTTCGGGCAAAAACGTCATAGTATAGCATGTCGAAAAATTTCGTTGAAAAACGTCATAGTATAGCATGTCGAAAAATATCGTGCAAAAACATCGTAGTTTAGTATGTCGAAATTTTTTTTGCAAAAAACGTCATAGTATAGCATGTAAAAAAACTTTAGTGCAAAAACGTCACAGTATAGCATGTCGAAAAGTTTCGTGCAGAAATGTCATAGTTTAGTATGTCAACAAATTTCATGCAAAAACGTCATAGTGTAGTATGTCAAAATTTTTTTTGCAAAAATGTCATAGTATAGCGAATTGAGAACATACATGCAAAAATGTCATAGTATAGCATGTAAAAAAATTTAGTGCAAAAACGTTATAGTATAGTATGTCGAAAAATTTTGTGCAACAATGTCATAGTATAGCATGCCGAAAAATTTTGTATAAAAACGTGATAGTATAGTATGTCGACAGATTTCGGGAAAAAACGTCGAAAGATTTTGGGCAAAAACGTCATAGTATAGCATGTCGACAATTTTTTTGCAAAAACGTCATCGTATAGCATGTTGAAAAAATTTTGTGCAAAAACGTCATAGTATAGCATGACGAAAAATTTCGTGCAACAACGTCATAGTATAGCATGTCGAAAAATTTTGTGCAAGAACGTCATAGTATAGCATGTCGAAAAATTTTGTGCAAGAACGTCATAGTATAGTATGTCGAAAAATTTCGTGCAACAACGTCATAGTATAGCATGTCGAAAAATTTTGTGCAAGAACGTCATAGTATAGTATGTCGAAAAATTTCATGCAAAAACGTCATAGTTTAGTATGTCAACAAATTTTGTGCAAAAACGTCATAGTATAGCATGTCGACAAATTTCATGCAAAAACGTCATAGTTTAGTATGCCGAAGTTTTTTTTGCAAAAATGTCATAGTATAGCATGTTGAAAACATACGTAAAAAAACATCATAGTATAGCATGTTGAAAACATACGTGCAAAAACGTCATAGTATAGCATGTAAAAAAATTTAGTGCAAAAACGTTTTAGTATAGTATGTCGAAAAATTTTGTGCAAAAACGTCATAGTATAGCATGTCGAAAAAATTAGTGCAAAAACATCATAGTATAGCATGTGGAAAAATTTTGTGCAAAAACGTCATAGTATAGTATGTCGACAAATTTTGTGCAAAAACGTCATAGTATAGCATGTCGACACATTTCGGGCAAAAACGTCGAAAGATTTTGGGCAAAAACGTCATAGTATAGCATGTCGACAAATTTTGAGCAAAAACGTCATAGTATAGCATGTTGAAAAAATTTTATGCAAAAACGTCATAGTATAGCATGTCGAAAAATTTCGTGCAATAACGTCATAGTATAACATGTCAAAAAATTTCCTGCAAAAACGTCATAGTATAGCATGTCGAAAAATTTTGTGCAAAAACGTCATAGTATACTATGTCCAAAAATTTCGTGCAAAAACGTCATTGTATAGCATGTCGAAAAATTTCTTGCAAAAACGTCATGGTATAGCATGTCGAAAAATTTCGTGCAAAAACATCATAGTATAGTATGTCGAAAAATTTCGTGCAAAAACGTCATAGTATAGCATGTCGAAAAATTTCGTAAAAAAACGACATTCTATAGCATGTAAAAAAAAATTTTGCAAAAACGTCATAGTATAGTATGTCGAAAAATTTCATGCAAAAACGTCATAGTATAGTATGTCGAAAAATATCGTGCAAAACGTCATAGTTTAGTATGTCGAAATTTTTTTTTGCAAAAAACTCCATAGTATAGCATGTTGAAAAATTTCGTCCAAAAACGTCATAGTATAGCATGTCGAAAAATTTTGTGCAAAAACGTCATAGTATAGCATGTCGAAAAATTTCGTACAAAAATGTCATAGTGTAGCATGTCGAAAAATTTTGTGCAAAAACGTCATAGTATAGCATGTCGAAAAATTTTGTGCAAAAACGTCATAGTATAGCATGTCGAAAAATTCTGTGCAAAAACGTCATAGTATAGCATGTCGAAAAATTTTGTACAAAAACGTCATAGTATAGCATGCCGAAAAATTTTGTGCAAAAACGTCATAGTATAGCATGTAAAAAAATTTTGTGCAAAAACGTCATAGCATAATATGTCTACAAATATCGTGCAAAAACGTCATAGTACAGTATGTCGAAAAATATCGTGCAAAAACATCATAGTTTAGTATGTCGAAATTTTTTTTGCAAAAAACGTCTCAGTATAGCATGTCGAAAAATTTTGTATAAAAACGTCATAGTATACTATGTCGAAAAATTTCGTGCAAAAACGTCAGTATAGTATGCCGAAAAATTTCGTACAAAAACGTCATAGTATAGCATGTCGACAAATTTTGTGCAAAAACGTCATAGTATAGCATGTTGAAAAAATTTTGTGCAAAAACGTCATAGTATAGCATGTCGAAAAATTTCCTGCAAAAACGTCATAGTATAGCATGTCGAAAAATTTCGTGCAAAAACGTCATAGTATAGCATGTCGAAAAATTTCGTGCAAAAACGTCATAGTATAGCATGTCGAAAAATTTCCTGCAAAAACGTCATAGTATAGCATGTCGAAAAATTTCGTGCAAAAACGTCATAGTATAGCATGTCGAAAAATTTCGTGCAAAAACGTCATAGTATAGCATGTTGAAAAATTTCGTGCAAAAACGTCATAGTATAGCATGTCGAAAAATTTCCTGCAAAAACGTCATAGTATAGCATGTCGAAAAATTTCGTGCAAAAACGTCATAGTATAGCATGTTGAAAAATTTGTGCAAAAACGTCATAGTATAGCATGTTGAAAAATTTCGTGCAAAAACGTCATAGTATAGTATGTCGAAAAATTTCGTGCAAAAACATCATAGTATAGTATGTCGAAAAATTTCGTGCAAAAACATCATAGTATAGTATGTCGAAAAATTTCTTGCAAAAACGTCATAGTATAGCACGTCGAAAAATTTCGTCCAAAAACGTCATAGTATAGCATGTCGAAAAATTTTGTGCAAAAACATCGTAGTTTAGTATGTCGAAATTTTTTTTGCAAAAAACGTCAATTTATAGCATGTAAAAAATTTCGTACAAAACGTCATACTATACTATGTCGAAAAATTTCGTACAAAACGTCACAGTATAGCATGTCGAAAAATTTTGTGCAAAAACGTTATAGTATAGTATGTCGAAATTTTTTTTGCAAAAATGTCATAGTATAGCGAGTTGAAAACATGCGTACAAAAACATCATAGTATAGCATGTTGAAAATATACGTGCAAAAATGTCATAGTATAGCATGTAAAAAAATTTAGTGCAAAAACGTTATAGTATAGTATGTCGAAAAATTTTGTGCAACAATGTCATAGCATAGTATGTCATAAAATTTTGTGCAAAAATGTCATAGTATAGCATGCCGAAAAATTTTGTATAAAAACGTCATGGTATAGTATGTCGAAAAAGTTTGTGCAAAAACGTGATAGTACAGTATGTCGACAAATTTTGTGCAAAAACGTCATAGTATAGCATGTCGACAGATTTCGGGAAAAAACGTCTAAAGATTTTGGGCAAAAACGTCATAGTATAGCATGTTGAAAAAATTTTGTGCAAAAACGTCATAGTATAGCATGTCGAAAAATTTCGTGCAAAAACGTCATAGTATAGCATGTCGAAAAATTTCGTGCAAAAACGTCATAGTATAGCATGTCGAAAAATTTCGTAAAAAAACGTCATAGTATCACATGTCGAAAAATTTTGTGCAAAAACGTCATAGTATATTATGTCGAAAAATTTCGTAAAAAAACGTCATAGTATAGCATGTCGACAAATTTCATGCAAAAACGTCATAGTTTAGTATGTCGAAATTTTTTTTGCAAAAATGTCATAGTATAGCATGTTGAAAACATACGTACAAAAACATCATAGTATAGCATGTTGAAAACATACGTGCAAAAATGTCATAGTATAGCGTAAAAAAATTTAGTGCAAAAACGTTTTAGTATAGTATGTCGAAAAATTTTGTGCAAAAACGTCATAGTATAGTATGTCGACAAATTTTGTGCAAAAACGTCATAGTCTAGTATGTCGACACATTTCGGGCAAAAACGTCGAAAGATTTTGGGCAACAACGTCATAGTATAGCATGTTGAAAAATTTCTTGCAAAAACGTCATAGTATAGCATGTCAAAAAATTTTGTGCAAAAACGTCATAGTATAGCATGTCAAAAAATTTTGTGCAAAAACGTCATAGTATAGCATGTCGAAACATTTCGTGCAAAAACGTCATAGTATAGCATGTCGAAACATTTCGTGCAAAAACGTCATAGTATAGCATGTCGAAACATTTCGTGCAAAAACGTCATAGTATAGCATGTCGAAAAATTTCGTGCAAAAACGTCATAGTATAGCATGTCGAAAAATTTCGTGCAAAAACGTCATAGTATAGCATGTCGAAAAATTTCGGGCAAAAATGTCATAGTATAGCATGTTGAAAAATTTCGTGCAAAAACGTCATAGTATAGCATGTCGAAATATTTCGTGCAAAAACGTCATCGTATAGCATGTCGAAATATTTCGTGCAAAAACGTCATAGTATAGCATGCCGAAAAATTTCGTGCAAAAACGTCATAGTATAGTATATAAAAAGATTTTGTGCAAAAACGTCATAGTTTAGTATGTCAAAAAAATTTTGTGCAAAAACATCATAGTATAGCATGTCGAAAAAATTAGTGCTCAAACATCATAGTATAGCATGCCGAAAACTTTTGTATAAAAACGTCATAGTATAGTATGTCGAAAAGTTTTGTGCAAAAAACGTCATAGTATAGTATGTCGACAGATTTCGTGCAAAAACGTCATAGTATACTATGTCGAAAAATTTCGTGCAAAAACGTCATAGTATACTATGTCGAAAAATTTCGTGCAATAACGTCATAGTATAGTATGTCGAAAAATTTTGTATAAAAACGTCATAGTATACTATGTCGAAAAATTTCGTGCAAAAACGTCAGTGTAGTATGTCGAAAAATTTAGTGCAAAAACGTCATAGTATAGTATGTCGACACATTTCGGGCAAAAACGTTGAAAGATTTTGGGCAAAAACGTCATGGTATAGCTTTTCGACAAATTTTGTGCAAAAACGTCATAGTATAGCATGTCGACAAATTTTGTGCAAAAACGTCATAGTATAGCATGTCGAAAAATTTCCCGCAAAAACGTCATAGTTTTGCATGTCGAAAAATTTCCTGCAAAAACGTCATAGTATAGCATGTCGAAAAATTTTGTGCAAAAACGTCATAGTACAGCATGTCGAAAAATTTTGTACAAAAACGTCATAGTATAGCATGTCGAAAAATTTCCTGCAAAAACGACATAGTATAGCATGTCGAAAAATTTTGTGCAAAAACGTCATAGTATAGCATGTCGAAAAATTTTGTGCAAAAACGTCATAGTATAGCATGTCGAAAAATTTTGTGCAAAAACGTCATAGTATAGCATGTCGAAAAATTTTGTGCAAAAACGTCATAGTATAGCATGTCGAAAAATTTCGTACAAAAACGTCATAGTATAGCATGTCGAAAAATTTCCTGCAAAAACGTCATAGTATAGTATGTCGAAAAATTTCCTGCAAAAACGTCATAGTTTAGTATGTCGAAAAAATTAGTACAAAAACGTCACAGTATAGTATGTAAAAAAATTTTGTGCAAAAACGTCATAGTATAGCACATCGAAAAATTTCGTATAAAAACGTCATAGTATAGCATGTCGAAAAATTTCATGCAAAAACGTCATAGTATAGCATGTCGAAAAATTTTGTGCAAAAACGTCACAGTATAGCATGTCGAAAAATTTTGTCCAAAAACATCATAGTATAGCATGTTGAAAAATATCGTGCAAAAACATCATAGTTTAGTATGACGAAATTTTTTTTGCAAAAAACGTCAGTATAGCATGTAAAAAAAATTTGTGCAAAAACGTCATAGTATAGCATGTCGAAAAATATCGTGCAAAAACATCATAGTTTAGTATGTCGAAATTTTTTTTGCAAACAACGTCAGTATAGCATGTAAAAAAATTTCGTACAAAACGTCATAGTATAGCATGTCGAAAAATTTCGTTAAAAAACGTCATAGTATAGCATGTCGAAAATTTTTTTGTAAAAACGTCATAGTTTAGTATGTCAACAAATTTTGTGCAAAAACGTCATAGTATAGCATGTCTAAAAATTTAATGCAAAAACGTCATAGTATAGCATGCCGAAAAATTTTGTGTAAAAACGTCATAGTATAGTATGTTGAAAAATTTTGTGCAAAAACGTCATAGTATAGCATGCTGAAAAATTTTGTGTAAAAACGTCATAGTATAGCATGTCGAAAAATTTCGTACAAAAACGTCATAGTATAGTATGTTGAAAAATTTCGTGCAAAAACGTCATAGTATACTATGTCGAAAACTTTCGTGCAAAAACGTCATAGTATAGTATGTCGAAAAATTGCGTGCAAAAACGTCATAGTATAGCACGTCGAAAAATATCGTGCAAAAACATCATAGTTTAATATGTCGAAATTTTTTTTGCAAAAAACGTCATAGTATAGCATGTAAAAAAACTTTAGTGCAAAAACGTCATAGTATAGCATGTGGAAAAATTTTGTGCAAAAACGTCATTGTATAGCATGTCGAAAAATTTTGTGCAAAAACGTCATAGTATAGCATGTCGAAAATTTTTGTGTAAAAACGTCATAGTTTAGTATGTCAACAAATTTTGTGCAAAAACGTCATAGTATAGCATGTCGAAAAATTTTATGCAAAAACATCATAGTATAGCATGTCGAAAAAATTAGTGCAAAAACGACATAGTATAGTATGTCGACAGATTTCGGGCAAAAACGTCGAAAGATTTTGTGCAAAAACGTCATCGTATAGCATGTCGAAAAATTTCGTGCAAAAACGTCATAGTATAGCATGTCGAAAAATTTTGTGCAAAAACGTCATAGTATAGCATGTCGAAAAATTTTGTGCAAAAACGTCATACTATAGCATGTTGAAAAATTTCGTGCAAAAACGTCATAGTATAGCATGTCGAAAAATTTTGTATAAAAACGTCATAGTATAGCATGTCGAAAAATTTCGTGCAAAAACGTCATAGTATACTATGTCGAAAAATTTCGTGCAAAAACATCATAGTATAGTATGTCGAAAAATTTCATGCAAAAACGTCATAGTATAGCATGTAAAAAATTTCGTACAAAACGTCATGGTATAGCATGTCGAAAAATTTCGTGCAAAAACGTCATAGTATAGTATGTCGAAAAATTTCGTGCAAAAACATAATAGTATAGCACGTCGAAAAATTTCGTCCAAAAACGTCATAGTATAGCATGTCGAAAAATTTCGTTGAAAAACGTCATAGTATAGCATGTCGAAAAATATCGTGCAAAAACATCATAGTTTAGTATGTCGAAATTTTTTTTGCAAAAAACGTCATAGTATAGCATGTAAAAAATTTCGTACAAAACGTCATAGTGTAGCCTGTAATAAAACTTTAGTGCAAAAACGTCATAGTATAGCATGTCGAAAAATTTCGTAAAAAAACGTGATAGTATACTATGTCAAAAAATTTCGTGCAAAAACATCATAGTATAGTATGTCGAAAAATTTCGTGCAAAAACGTCATAGTGTAGTATGTCGAAAAATTTCGTTGAAAAACGTCATAGTATAGCATGTCGAAAAATATCGTGCAAAAACATCATAGTTTAGTATGTCGAAATTTTTTTTGCAAAAAACGTCATGGTATAGCATGTAAAAAATTTCGTACAAAACGTCATAGTATAGTCTGTTGAAAAATTTCGTACAAAACGTCATAGTGTAGCATGTAATAAAACTTTAGTCCAAAAACGTCATAGTATAGCATGTCGAAAAATTTCGTTGAAAAACGTCATAGTATAGCATATCGAAAAATTTCGTACAAAAACGTCATAGTATAGCATGTCAAAAAATATCGTGCAAAAACATCATAGTTTCGTATGTCGAAATTTTTTTTGCAAAAAACGTCATAGTATAGTATGTTGAAAAATTTCGTACAAAACGTCACAGTATAGCATGTAAAAAAACTTTAGTGCAAAAACGTCATAGTATAGTATGTCGAAAAATTTCGTAAAAAAACGTCATAGTATACTATGTCAAAAAATTTCGTGCAAAAACATCATAGTATAGTATGTCGAAAGATTTCTTGCAAAAATATCATAGTATAGCATGTCGACAAATTTAGCGCAAAAACGTTATAGTATAGTCTGTCGAAAAATTTCGTGCAGAAACGTCATAGTATAGCATGTCGAAAAATTTCATAAAAAAACATCATAGTATAGCATGTCGAAAAATTTTGTTCAAAAATGTCATAGAATAGTATGTCGAAAAATTTGTGCAAAAATGTCATAGTATAGTATGTCGAAAAATTTCGTGCAAAGACGTCATAGTATAGCATGTCGAAAAATTTCGTGCAAAAACGTCATAGTATAGCATGTGTAAAAATTTCGTTAAAAAACGTCATAGTAGGGCATGTAAAAAAAAGTACTGCAAAAACATCATAGTATAGTATGTCGAAAAATTTCGTGCAAAAACGTCATAGTTTAGTATGTCAACAAATTTTGTGCAAAAATGTCATAGTATAGCATGTCGACAAATTTTGTGTAAAAACGTCATAGTTTAGTATGTCAACAAATTTTGTGCAAAAACGTCATAATATAGTATGTCGAAAAATTTCGTGCAAAAACGTCATAGTATAGTATGTCATAAAATTTTGTGCAAAAATGTCATAGTATAGTATGTCGACAAATTTCGGGCAAAAACGTCATAGTATAGTATGTCGAAAAATTTTGTGCAAAAACGTCATAGCATAGCATGTCGACAAATTTCGGGCAAAAACGTCATAGTATAGTATGTCGAAAGGACCACATCTGTTTGCAACAACAGCAAACAGATCGTGCAAAAACATCGTAGCTTATTATGTCGAAATTTTTTTTGCAAAAAACGTCATAGTATAGCATGTAAAAAAACTTAAGTGCAAAAACGTCACAGTATAGCATGTCGAAAAATTTCATGCAAAAACGTCATAGTGTAGTATGTCAAAATTTTTTTTGCAAAAATGTCATAGTATAGCATGTAAAAAAATTTAGTGCAAAAACGTTATAGTATAGTATGTCGAAAAATTTTGTGCAACAATGTCATAGTATAGCATGCCGAAAAATTTTGTATAAAAACGTCATAGTATAGTATGTCGACAGATTTCGGGAAAAAACGTCGAAAGATTTTGGGCAAAAACGTCATAGTATAGCATGTCGACAATTTTTTTGCAAAAACGTCATCATATAGCATGTTGAAAAAATTTTGTGCAAAAACGTCATAGTATAGCATGTCGAAAAATTTCGTGCAACAACGTCATAGTATAGCATGTCGAAAAATTTTGTGCAAAAACGTCATAGTATAGCATGTCGAAAAATTTCGTAAAAAAACGTCATAGTATAGCATGTCGAAAAATTTTATGCAAAAACGTCATACTATAGGATGTTGAAAAATTTCGTGCAAAAACGTTAGAATATAGCATTTCGAAAAATTTTGTGCAAAAACGTCATAGTATAGCATGTCGAAAAATTTTGTGCAAAAACGTCATAGTATAGCATGTCGAAAAATTTTGTGCAAAAACGTCATAGTATAGCATGTCGAAAAATTTCGTGAAAAAACGTCATAGTATAGCATGTTAAAAAATTTGTGCAAAAATGTCATAGTATAGTATGTCGAAAAATTTCGTGCAAAAACGTCATTGTATAGTATGTCGAAAAATTTCGTACAAAAACGTCATAGTATAGCATGTAAAAAAAATTTGTGCAAAAACGTCATAGTATAGTATGTCGAAAGATTTCGTGCAAAAACGTCATAGTATAGCATGTCGACAAATTTCATGCAAAAACGTCATAGTTTAGTAGGTCGAAATTTTTTTTGCAAAAATGTCATAGTATAGCATGTTGAAAACATACGTACAAAAACATCATAGTATAGCATGTTGAAAACATACGTGCAAAAATGTCATAGTATAGCATGTCGAAAAATTTTGTGCAAAAACGTCATAGTATAGTATGTCGACAAATTTTGTGCAAAAACGTCATAGTATAGTATGTCGACACATTTCGGGCAAAAACGTCGAAAGATTTTGGGCAACAACGTCATAGTATAGCATGTTGAAAAATTTCTTGCAAAAACGTCATAGTATAGCATGTCGAAACATTTCGTGCAAAAACGTCATAGTATAGCATGTCGAAAAATTTTGTGCAAAAACGTCATAGTATAGCATGTCGAAATATTTCGTGCAAAAACGTCATCGTATAGCATGTCGAAATATTTCGTGCAAAAACGTCATAGTATAGCATGCCGAAAAATTTCGTGCAAAAACGTCATAGTATAGTATATAAAAAGATTTTGTGCAAAAACGTCATAGTTTAGTATGTCAAAAAAATTTTGTGCAAAAACATCATAGTATAGCATGTCGAAAAAATTAGTGCTCAAACATCATAGTATAGCATGCCGAAAACTTTTGTATAAAAACGTCATAGTATAGTATGTCGAAAAGTTTTGTGCAAAAAACGTCATAGTATAGTATGTCGACAGATTTCGTGCAAAAACGTCATAGTATACTATGTCGAAAAATTTCGTGCAAAAACGTCATAGTATACTATGTCGAAAAATTTCGTGCAATAACGTCATAGTATAGTATGTCGAAAAATTTTGTATAAAAACGTCATAGTATACTATGTCGAAAAATTTCGTGCAAAAACGTCAGTGTAGTATGTCGAAAAATTTAGTGCAAAAACGTCATAGTATAGTATGTCGACACATTTCGGGCAAAAACGTTGAAAGATTTTGGGCAAAAACGTCATGGTATAGCTTTTCGACAAATTTTGTGCAAAAACGTCATAGTATAGCATGTCGACAAATTTTGTGCAAAAACGTCATAGTATAGCATGTCGAAAAATTTCCCGCAAAAACGTCATAGTTTTGCATGTCGAAAAATTTCCTGCAAAAACGTCATAGTATAGCATGTCGAAAAATTTTGTGCAAAAACGTCATAGTATAGCATGTCGAAAAATTTTGTACAAAAACGTCATAGTATAGCATGTCGAAAAATTTCCTGCAAAAACGACATAGTATAGCATGTCGAAAAATTTTGTGCAAAAACGTCATAGTATAGCATGTCGAAAAATTTTGTGCAAAAACGTCATAGTATAGCTTGTCGAAAAATTTCGTACAAAAACGTCATAGTATAGCATGTCGAAAAATTTTGTGCAAAAACGTCATAGTATAGCATGTCGAAAAATTTTGTGCAAAAACGTCATAGTATAGCACATCGAAAAATTTCGTATAAAAACGTCATAGTATAGCATGTCGAAAAATTTCATGCAAAAACGTCATAGTATAGCATGTCGAAAAATTTTGTGCAAAAATGTCACAGTATAGCATGTCGAAAAATTTTGTCCAAAAACATCATAGTATAGCATGTTGAAAAATATCGTGCAAAAACATCATAGTTTAGTATGACGAAATTTTTTTTGCAAAAAACGTCAGTATAGCATGTAAAAAAAATTTGTGCAAAAACGTCATAGTATAGCATGTCGAAAAATATCGTGCAAAAACATCATAGTTTAGTATGTCGAAATTTTTTTTGCAAAAAACGTCAGTATAGCATGTAAAAAAATTTCGTACAAAACGTCATAGTATAGCATGTCGAAAAATTTCGTTAAAAAACGTCATAGTATAGCATGTCGAAAATTTTTTTGTAAAAACGTCATAGTTTAGTATGTCAACAAATTTTGTGCAAAAACGTCATAGTATAGCATGTCGAAAAATTTAATGCAAAAACGTCATAGTATAGCATGCCGAAAAATTTTGTGTAAAAACGTCATAGTATAGCATGTCGAAAAATTTTGTGCAAAAACGTCATAGTATAGCATGTCGAAAAATTTTGTGCAAAAACGTCATAGTATAGCTTGTCGAAAAATTTCGTACAAAAACGTCATAGTATAGCATGTCGAAAAATTTTGTGCAAAAACGTCATAGTATAGCATGTCGAAAAATTTTGTGCAAAAACGTCATAGTATAGCATGTCGAAAAATTTTGTGCAAAAACGTCATAGTATAGCATGTCGAAAAATTTCGTACAAAAACGTCATAGTATAGCATGTCGAAAAATTTCCTGCAAAAACGTCATAGTATAGTATGTCGAAAAATTTCCTGCAAAAACGTCATAGTTTAGTATGTCGAAAAAATTAGTACAAAAACGTCACAGTATAGTATGTAAAAAAATTTTGTGCAAAAACGTCATAGTATAGCACATCGAAAAATTTCGTATAAAAACGTCATAGTATAGCATGTCGAAAAATTTCATGCAAAAACGTCATAGTATAGCATGTCGAAAAATTTTGTGCAAAAACGTCACAGTATAGCATGTCGAAAAATTTTGTCCAAAAACATCATAGTATAGCATGTTGAAAAATATCGTGCAAAAACATCAGAGTTTAGTATGACGAAATTTTTTTTGCAAAAAACGTCATAGTATAGCATGTAAAAAAAATTTGTGCAAAAACGTCATAGTATAGCATGTCGAAAAATATCGTGCAAAAACATCATAGTTTAGTATGTCGAAATTTTTTTTGCAAAAAACGTCAGTATAGCATGTAAAAAAATTTCGTACAAAACGTCATAGTATAGCATGTCGAAAAATTTCGTTAAAAAACGTCATAGTATAGCATGTCGAAAATTTTTTTGTAAAAACGTCATAGTTTAGTATGTCAACAAATTTTGTGCAAAAACGTCATAGTATAGCATGTCGAAAAATTTAATGCAAAAACGTCATAGTATAGCATGCCGAAAAATTTTGTGTAAAAACGTCATAGTATAGTATGTTGAAAAATTTTGTGCAAAAACGTCATAGTATAGCATGCTGAAAAATTTTGTGTAAAAACGTCATAGTATAGCATGTCGAAAAATTTCGTACAAAAACGTCATAGTATAGTATGTTGAAAAATTTCGTGCAAAAACGTCATAGTATACTATGTCGAAAAATTTCGTGCAAAAACGTCATAGTATAGTATGTCGAAAAATTTCGTGCAAAAACGTCATAGTATAGCACGTCGAAAAATATCGTGCAAAAACATCATAGTTTAATATGTCGAAATTTTTTTTGCAAAAAACGTCATAGTATAGCATGTAAAAAAACTTTAGTGCAAAAACGTCATAGTATAGCATGTGGAAAAATTTTGTGCAAAAACGTCATTGTATAGCATGTCGAAAAATTTTGTGCAAAAACGTCATAGTATAGCATGTCGAAAATTTTTGTGTAAAAACGTCATAGTTTAGTATGTCAACAAATTTTGTGCAAAAACGTCATAGTATAGCATGTCGAAAAATTTTATGCAAAAACATCATAGTATAGCATGTCGAAAAAATTAGTGCAAAAACGACATAGTATAGTATGTCGACAGATTTCGGGCAAAAACGTCGAAAGATTTTGTGCAAAAACGTCATCGTATAGCATGTCGAAAAATTTCGTGCAAAAACGTCATAGTATAGCATGTCGAAAAATTTTGTGCAAAAACGTCATAGTATAGCATGTCGAAAAATTTTGTGCAAAAACGTCATACTATAGCATGTTGAAAAATTTTGTGCAAAAACGTCATAGTATAGCATGTCGAAAAATTTTGTATAAAAACGTCATAGTATAGCATGTCGAAAAATTTCGTGCAAAAACGTCATAGTATACTATGTCGAAAAATTTCGTGCAAAAACATCATAGTATAGTATGTCGAAAAATTTCATGCAAAAACGTCATAGTATAGCATGTAAAAAATTTCGTACAAAACGTCATGGTATAGCATGTCGAAAAATTTCGTGCAAAAACGTCATAGTATAGTATGTCGAAAAATTTCGTGCAAAAACATAATAGTATAGCACGTCGAAAAATTTCGTCCAAAAACGTCATAGTATAGCATGTCGAAAAATTTCGTTGAAAAACGTCATAGTATAGCATGTCGAAAAATATCGTGCAAAAACATCATAGTTTAGTATGTCGAAATTTTTTTTGCAAAAAACGTCATAGTATAGCATGTAAAAAATTTCGTACAAAACGTCATAGTGTAGCCTGTAATAAAACTTTAGTGCAAAAACGTCATAGTATAGCATGTCGAAAAATTTCGTAGAAAAACGTCATAGTATAGTATGTCAAAAAATTTCGTGCAAAAACATCATAGTATAGTATGTCAAAAAATTTCGTGCAAAAACGTCATAGTGTAGTATGTCGAAAAATTTCGTGCAAAAACGTCATAGTATAGCACGTCGAAAAATTTCGTCCAAAAACGTCATAGTATAGCATGTCGAAAAATATCGTGCAAAAACATCATAGTTTAGTATGTCGAAATTTTTTTTGCAAAAAACGTCATGGTATAGCATGTAAAAAATTTCGTACAAAACGTCATAGTATAGTCTGTTGAAAAATTTCGTACAAAACGTCATAGTGTAGCATGTAATAAAACTTTAGTCCAAAAACGTCATAGTATAGCATGTCGAAAAATTTCGTTGAAAAACGTCATAGTATAGCATATCGAAAAATTTCGTACAAAAACGTCATAGTATAGCATGTCAAAAAATATCGTGCAAAAACATCATAGTTTCGTATGTCGAAATTTTTTTTGCAAAAAACGTCATAGTATAGTATGTTGAAAAATTTCGTACAAAACGTCACAGTATAGCATGTAAAAAAACTTTAGTGCAAAAACGTCATAGTATAGTATGTCGAAAAATTTCGTAAAAAAACGTCATAGTATACTATGTCAAAAAATTTCGTGCAAAAACATCATAGTATAGTATGTCGAAAGATTTATTGCAAAAATATAGTATAGCATGTCGACAAATTTAGCGCAAAAACGTTATAGTATAGTCTGTCGAAAAATTTCGTGCAGAAACGTCATAGTATAGCATGTCGAAAAATTTCATAAAAAAACATCATAGTATAGCATGTCGAAAAATTTTGTTCAAAAATGTCATAGAATAGTATGTCGAAAAATTTGTGCAAAAATGTCATAGTATAGTATGTCGAAAAATTTCGTGCAAAGACGTCATAGTATAGCATGTCGAAAAATTTCGTGCAAAAACGTCATAGTGTAGCATGTCTAAAAATTTCGTTAAAAAACGTCATAGTAGGGCATGTAAAAAAAAAGTACTGCAAAAACATCATAGTATAGTATGTCGAAAAATTTCGTGCAAAAACGTCATAGTTTAGTATGTCAACAAATTTTGTGCAAAAATGTCATAGTATAGCATGTCGACAAATTTTGTGTAAAAACGTCATAGTTTAGTATGTCAACAAATTTTGTGCAAAAACGTCATAGTATAGCATGTCATAAAATTTTGTGCAAAAATGTCATAGTATAGTATGTCGACAAATTTCGGGCAAAAACGTCATAGTATAGTATGTCGAAAAATTTTGTGCAAAAACGTCATAGCATAGCATGTCGACAAATTTCGGGCAAAAACGTCATAGTATAGTATGTCGAAAAATTTTGGGCAAAAACGTCATAGTATAGTATGTCGAAAAATTTCGTGCAAAAACGTCATAGTATAGTATGTTGAAAAATTTCGGGCAAAAACGTCATAGTATAGCATGTCGAAAAATTTCGTTGAAAAACGTCATAGTATAGCATGTCGAAAAATATCGTGCAAAAACATCGTAGCTTATTATGTCGAAATTTTTTTTGCAAAAAACGTCATAGTATAGCATGTAAAAAAACTTAAGTGCAAAAACGTCACAGTATAGCATGTCGAAAAATTTCATGCAAAAACGTCATAGTGTAGTATGTCAAAATTTTTTTTGCAAAAATGTCATAGTATAGCATGTAAAAAAATTTAGTGCAAAAACGTTATAGTATAGTATGTCGAAAAATTTTGTGCAACAATGTCATAGTATAGCATGCCGAAAAATTTTGTATAAAAACGTCATAGTATAGTATGTCGACAGATTTCGGGAAAAAACGTCGAAAGATTTTGGGCAAAAACGTCATAGTATAGCATGTCGACAATTTTTTTGCAAAAACGTCATCATATAGCATGTTGAAAAAATTTTGTGCAAAAACGTCATAGTATAGCATGTCGAAAAATTTCGTGCAACAACGTCATAGTATAGCATGTCGAAAAATTTTGTGCAAAAACGTCATAGTATAGCATGTCGAAAAATTTCGTAAAAAAACGTCATAGTATAGCATGTCGAAAAATTTTATGCAAAAACGTCATACTATAGCATGTTGAAAAATTTCGTGCAAAAACGTTAGAGTATAGCATTTCGAAAAATTTTGTGCAAAAACGTCATAGTATAGCATGTCGAAAAATTTTGTGCAAAAACGTCATAGTATAGCATGTCGAAAAATTTTGTGCAAAAACGTCATAGTATAGCATGTCGAAAAATTTCGTGAAAAAACGTCATAGTATAGCATGTTAAAAAATTTGTGCAAAAATGTCATAGTATAGTATGTCGAAAAATTTCGTGCAAAAACGTCATTGTATAGTATGTCGAAAGATTTCGTGCAAAAACGTCATAGTATAGCATGTCGAAAAATTTCGTAAAAAAACGTCATAGTATAGCATGTCGACAAATTTCATGCAAAAACGTCATAGTTTAGTAGGTCGAAATTTTTTTTGCAAAAATGTCATAGTATAGCATGTTGAAAACATACGTACAAAAACATCATAGTATAGCATGTTGAAAACATACGTGCAAAAATGTCATAGTATAGCGTAAAAAAATTTAGTGCAAAAACGTTTTAGTATAGTATGTCGAAAAATTTTGTGCAAAAACGTCATAGTATAGTATGTCGACAAATTTTGTGCAAAAACGTCATAGTATAGTATGTCGACACATTTCGGGCAAAAACGTCGAAAGATTTTGGGCAACAACGTCATAGTATAGCATGTTGAAAAATTTCTTGCAAAAACGTCATAGTATAGCATGTCGAAACATTTCGTGCAAAAACGTCATAGTATAGCATGTCGAAAAATTTTGTGCAAAAACGTCATAGTATACTATGTCGAAAAATTTCGTGCAAAAACGTCATAGTATAGCATGTCGAAAAATTTCGTGCAAAAACGTCATAGTATAGCATGTCGGAAAATTTCGGGCAAAAATGTCATAATATAGCATGTTGAAAAATTTCGTGCAAAAACGTCATAGTATAGCATGTCGAAATATTTCGTGCAAAAACGTCATCGTATAGCATGTCGAAATATTTCGTGCAAAAACGTCATACTACAGTATGTCGAAAAATTTTGGGCAAAAACATCATAGTATAGCATGCCGAAAAATTTCGTGCAAAAACGTCATAGTATAGTATGTAAAAAGATTTTGTGCAAAAACGTCATAGTATAGTATGTCGAAAAATATCGTGCAAAAACATCATAGTTTAGTATGTCAAAATTTTTTTTTCAAAAAACGTCATAGTATAGCATGTCGAAGAATTTCGTTAAAAAACGTCATAGTATAGTATGTCGAAGAATTTCGTTAAAAAACGTCATAGTATAGTATGTCATAAAATTTTGTGCAAAAACGTCATAGTTTAGTATGTCAAAAAAATTTTGTGCAAAAACATCATAGTATAGCATGTCGAAAAAATTAGTGCTCAAACATCATAGTATAGCATGCCGAAAACTTTTGTATAAAAACGTCATAGTATAGTATGTCGAAAAATTTTGTGCAAAAAACGTCATAGTATAGTATGTCGACAGATTTCGTGCAAAAACGTCATAGTATACTATGTCGAAAAATTTCGTGCAAAAACGTCATAGTATACTATGTCGAAAAATTTCGTGCAATAACGTCATAGTATAGTATGTCGAAAAATTTTGTATAAAAACGTCATAGTATACTATGTCGAAAAATTTCGTGCAAAAACGTCAGTGTAGTATGTCGAAAAATTTAGTGCAAAAACGTCATAGTATAGTATGTCGACACATTTCGGGCAAAAACGTTGAAAGATTTTGGGCAAAAACGTCATAGTATAGCATTTCGACAAATTTTGTGCAAAAACGTCATAGTATAGCATGTCGAAAAATTTCCCGCAAAAACGTCATAGTTTTGCATGTCGAAAAATTTCCTGCAAAAACGTCATAGTATAGCATGTCGAAAAATTTTGTGCAAAAACGTCATAGTATAGCATGTCGAAAAATTTTGTACAAAAACGTCATAGTATAGCATGTCGAAAAATTTCTTGCAAAAACGTCATAGTATAGCATGTCGAAAAATTTTGTGCAAAAACGTCATAGTATAGCATGTCGAAAAATTTCGTACGAAAACGTCATAGTATAGCATGTCGAAAAATTTTGTGCAAAAACGTCATAGTATAGCTTGTCGAAAAATTTCGTACAAAAACGTCATAGTATAGCATGTCGAAAAATTTTGTGCAAAAACGTCATAGTATAGCATGTCGAAAAATTTTGTGCAAAAACGTCATAGTATAGCATGTCGAAAAATTTTGTGCAAAAACGTCATAGTATAGCATGTCGAAAAATTTCGTACAAAAACGTCATAGTATAGCATGTCGAAAAATTTCCTGCAAAAACGTCATAGTATAGTATGTCGAAAAATTTCGTGCAAAAACGTCATAGTATAGTATGTCGAAAAATTTCAGGCAAAAACATCATAGTATAGTATGTCGAAAAATTTCAGGCAAAAACATCATTGTATAGCATGTCGAAAAATTTCAGGCAAAAACATCATAGTATAGTATGTCGAAAAATTTCGTGCAAAAACATCATAGTATAGCATGTCGAAAAATTTCGTTGAAAAACGTCATAGTATAGCATGTAAAAAATTTCGTACAAAACGTCATAGTATAGTATGCTGAAAAATTTCGTACAAAACGTCATAGTATACTATGTCAAAAAATTTCGTACAAAAACATCATAGTATAGTATGTCGATAAATTTCATGCAAAAACGTCATAGTATAGCATGTTAAAAACATATGTGCAAAAATGTCATAGTAAAGCATGTCGAAAAATTTCGTACAAAAACGTCATAGTATAGCATGTCAAAATATTTCGTGCAAAAACATAGTATAGCATGTCGAAAACATTAGTCCAAAAACATCATAGTATAGCATGTCGAAAAACTTTCTGCAAAAACGTCATACAACAGTATGTCGAAAAATTTTGGGCAAAAACGTCATAGTATAGCATGTCGACAAATTTTGTGCAAAAACGTCATAGTATAGCATGTCGAAAAATTTCGTGCAAAAACATCATAGTATAGCATGTCGAATGATTTTGTGCAAAAATGTCATAGTATAGCATGTCGAAAAATTTTGTGCAAAAACGTCATAGTATAGCATGTCGAAAAATTTCGTAAAAAAACGTCATAGTATAGCACGTTGAAAGATTTGTGCAAAAATGTCATAGTATAGTATGTCGAAAAATTTCGTGCAAAAACGTCATCGTATAGTATGTCGAAAAATTTCGTGCAAAAACGTCATAGTATAGCATGTCGAAAAATATCGTGCAAAAACATCATAGTTTAGTATGTCGAAATTTTTTTTGCAAAAAACGTCATAGTATAGCATGTAAAAAATTTCGTACAAAACGTCATAGTATAGTATGTTGAAAAATTTCGTAAAAAAACGTCATAGTACAGCATGTCGAAAAATTTCGTAAAAAAACGTCATAGTATACTATGTCAAAAAATTTCGTGCAAAAACATCATAGTATAGTATGTCGAAAAGTTTCGTGCAAAAATGTCACAGTTTAGTATGTCAACAAATTTTGTGCAAAAACGTCACAGTATAGCATGTCGAAAAATGTGCAAAACGTCATAGTATAGCATGTCGAAAAGTTTCGTGCAAAAATGTCATAGTTTAGTATGTCAACAAATTTTGTGCAAAAACGTCATAGTATAGCATGTCGAAAAATTTCGTGTAAAAACGTCATAGTATAGCATGTCGAAAAATTTCGTGCAAAAACATCATAGTATAGCATGTCGAAAAAAATTCGTGCAAAAAACGTCATAGTATAGCATGTCGAAAAATTTCGTGCAAAAACGTCATCGTATATCAAGTCGAAAAATTTCGTCCAAAAACGTTATAGTATAGCATGTCAAAAAATTTTGTGCAAAAACGTCATAGTATAGCACGTCGAAAAATTTCGTCCAAAAACGTCATAGTATAGCATGTTGAAAAATTTCGTACAAAACGTCATACTATAGCATGTAAAGAAATTTAGTGCAAAAACGTCATAGTATAGCACGTCGAAATAGTATAGCACGTCGAAATAGTATAGCACGTCGAAAAATTTCGTAAAAAAACGTCATAGTATAGCATGTAAAAAAAATTTGTGCAAAAACGTCATAGTATAGCATGTCGAAAAATTTCGTCCAAAAACATTGTACTATAGCACGTCGAAAAATTTCGTCCAAAAACGTCATAGTATAGCATGTCGAAAAATTTTGTGCAAAAACGTCATAGTATAGCATGTTGAAAAATTTCGTACAAAACATCATACTATAGCATGTAAAGAAATTTAGTGCAAAAACGTCATAGTATAGCACGTCGAAATAGTATAGCACGTCGAAAAATTTCGTCCAAAAACGTCATAGTGTAGCATGTCGAAAAATTTCATACAAAAACGTCATAGTATAGCATGTCGATAAATTTAGTGCAAAAACGTCATAGTATAGCATGTCGAAAAATTTCGTTGAAAAACGTCATAGTATAGCATGTCGAAAAATTTCGTGCAAAAACGTCATAGTTTAGTATGTCGAAATTTTTTTTGCAAAAAACGTCATAGTATGGCATTTAAAAAATTTCGTACAAAACGTCATAGTATAGCATGTCGAAATATTTTGTGCAAAAACATCATAGTATAGCATGTCGAAAAATTTCGGGCAAAAACGTCATAGTATAGCATGTCGAAATATTTCGTGCAAAAACGTCATAGTATAGCATGTCGAAAAACTTTCTGCAAAAACGTCATAGTATAGCATGTCGAAAAATTTCGTCCAAAAACGTCATAGCGTAGCATGTCGAAAAATTTCGTACAAAAACGTCATAGTATAGCATGTCGATAAATTTAGTGCAAAAACGTCATAGTATAGCACGTCGAAATAGTATAGCATGTCGAAAAATTTCGTTGAAAAACGTCATAGTATAGCATGTCGAAAAATTTCGTGCAAAAACATCATAGTTTAGTATGTCGAAATTTTTTTGCAAAAAACATCATAGTATGGCATTTAAAAAATTTCGTCCAAAACGTCATAGTATAGCATGTAAGAAAACTTTAGTGCAAAAACGTCATAGTATAGCATGTCGAAAAATTTCGTAAAAAAACGTCATAGTATACTATGTCAAAAAATTTCGTGCAAAAACATCATAGTATAATATGTCGAAAAATTTCTTGCAAAAATGTCATAGTATAGCATGTCGACAAATTTTGTGCAAAAACGTCACAGTATAGTATGTCGTAAAGTTTCGTGCAGAAATGTCATAGTATAGCATGTCGAAAAATTTCTTGTAAAAATGTCATAGTATAGCATGTCGAAAAAATTTGTACAAAAACATCATAGTATAGTATGTTGAAAAAAATTAGTGCAAAAATGTCATAGTATAGCATGTCGAAAAATTTCGGACAAAAACGTCATAGTATAGTATGTCGAAAAATGTTGTGCAAAAATGTCATAGTATAGCATGTCGAAAAAATTAGTCTAAAAACCTCATAGTATAGTATGTCGAAAAATTTTGTGCAAAAACGTCATAGTATAGCATGTCGAAAAAAATTTGTGCAAAAACGTCATAGTATAGCATGTCGATAAATTTCGTGCAAAAACGTCATAGTATAGTATGTCGAAAAATTTCGTGCAAAAACGTCATAGTATAGCATGTCGAAAAATTTCGTGCAAAAACGTCAAAGTATAGTATGTCGAAAAATTTCGTGCAAAAACGTCAAAGTATAGTATATCGAAAAATTTCGTGCAAAAACTTCATAGTATAGCATGTCGAAAAATTTCGTGCAAAAACGTCATAGTGTGGTATGTCGAAAAATTTCGTGCAAAAACGTCATAGTATAGTATGTCGAAAAATTTCGTGCAAAAACGTCATAGTGTGGTATGTCGAAAAATTTCGTGCAAAAACGACATAGTATAGTATGTCGAAAAATTTCGTGCAAAAACGTCATAGTATAGTATGTCGAAAAATTTCGTGCAAAAACGTCATAGTATAGTATGTCGAAAAAATTCGTGCAAAAACGTCATAGTATAGCATGTCGATAAATTTCGTCCAAAAACATTGTACTATAGCACGTCGAAAAATTTCGTCCAAAAACGTCATAGTATAGCATGTCGAAAAATTTTGTGCAAAAACGTCATAGTATAGCATGTTGAAAAATTTCGTACAAAACATCATACTATAGCATGTAAAGAAATTTAGTGCAAAAACGTCATAGTATAGCACGTCGAAATAGTATAGCACGTCGAAAAATTTCGTCCAAAAACGTCATAGTGTAGCATGTCGAAAAATTTCATACAAAAACGTCATAGTATAGCATGTCGATAAATTTAGTGCAAAAACGTCATAGTATAGCATGTCGAAAAATTTCGTTGAAAAACGTCATAGTATAGCATGTCGAAAAATTTCGTGCAAAAACGTCATAGTTTAGTATGTCGAAATTTTTTTTGCAAAAAACGTCATAGTATGGCATTTAAAAAATTTCGTACAAAACGTCATAGTATAGCATGTCGAAATATTTTGTGCAAAAACATCATAGTATAGCATGTCGAAAAATTTCGGGCAAAAACGTCATAGTATAGCATGTCGAAATATTTCGTGCAAAAACGTCATAGTATAGCATGTCGAAAAACTTTCTGCAAAAACGTCATAGTATAGCATGTCGAAAAATTTCGTCCAAAAACGTCATAGCGTAGCATGTCGAAAAATTTCGTACAAAAACGTCATAGTATAGCATGTCGATAAATTTAGTGCAAAAACGTCATAGTATAGCACGTCGAAATAGTATAGCATGTCGAAAAATTTCGTTGAAAAACGTCATAGTATAGCATGTCGAAAAATTTCGTGCAAAAACATCATAGTTTAGTATGTCGAAATTTTTTTGCAAAAAACATCATAGTATGGCATTTAAAAAATTTCGTCCAAAACGTCATAGTATAGCATGTAAGAAAACTTTAGTGCAAAAACGTCATAGTATAGCATGTCGAAAAATTTCGTAAAAAAACGTCATAGTATACTATGTCAAAAAATTTCGTGCAAAAACATCATAGTATAGTATGTCGAAAAATTTCTTGCAAAAATGTCATAGTATAGCATGTCGACAAATTTTGTACAAAAACATCATAGTATAGTATGTTGAAAAAAATTAGTGCAAAAATGTCATAGTATAGCATGTCGAAAAATTTCGGACAAAAACGTCATAGTATAGTATGTCGAAAAATGTTGTGCAAAAATGTCATAGTATAGCATGTCGAAAAAATTAGTCTAAAAACCTCATAGTATAGTATGTCGAAAAATTTTGTGCAAAAACGTCATAGTATAGCATGTCGAAAAAATTTGTGCAAAAACGTCATAGTATAGCATGTCGATAAATTTCGTGCAAAAACGTCATAGTATAGTATGTCGAAAAATTTCGTGCAAAAACGTCATAGTATAGCATGTCGAAAAATTTCGTGCAAAAACGTCAAAGTATAGTATGTCGAAAAATTTCGTGCAAAAATGTCAAAGTATAGTATATCGAAAAATTTCGTGCAAAAACTTCATAGTATAGCTTGTCGAAAAATTTCGTGCAAAAACGTCATAGTGTGGTATGTCGAAAAATTTCGTGCAAAAACGTCATAGTATAGTATGTCGAAAAATTTCGTGCAAAAACGTCATAGTGTGGTATGTCGAAAAAATTCGTGCAAAAACGTCATAGTATAGCATGTCGATAAATTTCGTGCAAAAACGTCATAGTATAGTATGTCGAAAAAATTTGTACAAAAATGTCATAGTATAGTATGTAAAAAAAATTTTGTGCAAAATCGTCATAGTTTAGTACGTCGAAAAATTTTGTGCAAAAATGTCATGGTATAGCATGTTGAAACATTTTGTGCAAAAACGTCATAGTATAGCATATAGAAAAATTTTGTATAAAAACGTCATAGTTTAGTATGTCAACAAATTTTGTGCAAAAACGTCATAGTATAGCATGTCGAAAAAAATCGTGCAAAAACGTCGTAGTATAACATGTCGAAAAGTTTCCGGCAAAAACGTCGAAAAATTTTGTGCAAAAACGTCATAGTATAGCATGTCGACAAATTTTTTGCAAAAACGTCATCGTATAGCATGTCGACAAATTTTTTGCAAAAACGTCATCGTATAGCATGTCGACAAATTTTTTGCAAAAACGTCATCGTATAGCATGTCGACAAATTTTGTGCAAAAACGTCATAGTATAGCATGTCGAAAAATTTCACGGAAAAACGTCATCGTATAGCATGTCGAAAAATTTCGTGTAAAAAAGTCATAGTATAGTATGTCGAAAAATTTTGGGCAAAAACATCATAGTATAGTATGTCGACAAATTTTGGGCAAAAAAGTCATAGTATAGTATGTCGAAAAATTTTGTGTAAAAATGTCATAGTATAGCATGTTGAAAAAATTTGTGCAAAAACATTGTACTATAGCATGTCGAAAAATGAGTACAAAAACGTCATAGTATAGCATTTCGAAAAAATTTGTGCAAAAACATCATAGTATAGCATGTGGACAAATTTCGGGCAAAAACGTCATAGTATAGCATGTCGAAAAATTTCACGGAAAAACGTCATAGTATAGCATGTCGAAAAAATTCGTGTAAAAACGTCATAGTATAGCATGTCGAAAAAATTTGTGCAAAAACATCATAGTATAGTATGTAGAAAAATTCCTTGCAAAAACGTCATAGTATATCATGTCGAAAAATTAGTACAAAAACATCACAGTATAGCATTTAGAAAAATTTCATGTAAAAACGTTATAGTATAGCATGTCGAAAATCTTTATGCAAAAACGTTATAGTATAGTATGTCGAAAAATTTTGTATAAAAACGTCATAGTATAGTATGTCGAAAAATATTGTATAAAAACCTTATAGTATAGTATGTCGAAAAATTTCGAGCAAAAACGTCGCAGTATAGCATGTCGAAAAATTTTGGGCAACATCGTAGTATAGCATGTTGAAAAATTTCACAGAAAAACGTCATAGTATAGCATGTCGAAAAAATTAGTGCAAAAACGTCATAGTATAGCATGTCGAAACATTTTGTGCAAAAACATCATAGTATAGCATGTTGAAAAATTTCGGGCAAAAACGTCATAGTATAGTATGTCGAAAAATTTTGTGCAAAAACGTCATAGTATAGCATGTCAAAAAAATTGGTACAAAAACGTGACAGTATAGTATGTCGAAAAATTTCGTGCAAAAACGTCATAGTATAGCATGTCGAAAAAATTGGTACAAAAACGTCATAGTATAGCATATCAAAACATTTTATTTTAAAACGTCGTATTATGGCATGTCGAAAAATTTCGGGCAAAAACGTCGTAGTATAGTATGTTGAAAAATTTCACGGAAAAACGCCATAGTATAGTATGTCGAAAAAGTTCGTGCAAAAACGTCGTAGTATAGCATGTCGAAAAATTTCACGGAAAACCGTCATAGTATAGTTTGTCGATAAATTTCGGGCAAAAATGTCGAAAAATTTTGTTCAAAAACATCATAGTATAGTATGTCGAAAAATTTTGTGCAAAAACGTCATCGTATAGCATGTCGACAAATTTTTTGCAAAAACGTCATCGTATAGCATGTCGACAAATTTTGTGCAAAAACGTCATCGTATAGCATGTCGACAAATTTTTTGCAAAAACGTCATCGTATAGCATGTCGACAAATTTTTTGCAAAAACGTCATCGTATAGCATGTCGACAAATTTTGTGCAAAAACGTCATAGTATAGCATGTCGACAAATTTTGTGCAAAAACGTCATAGTATAGCATGTCGACAAATTTTGTGCAAAAACGTCATCGTATAGCATGTCGAAAAATTTTGTGCAAAAACGTCATAGTATAGCATGTCGACAAATTTTGTGCAAAAACGTCATCGTATAGCATGTCGACAAATTTTGTGCAAAAACGTCATTGTATAGCATGTCGACAAATTTTGTGCAAAAACGTCATAGTATAGCATGTCGAAAAATTTTGTGCAAAAACGTCATAGTATAGTATGTAGAAAAATTCCTTGCAAAAACGTCACAGTATAGTATGTTGAAAAATTTCACAGAAAAATGTCATAGTATAGCATGTCGAAAATTTTTATGCAAAAACGTTATAGTATAGTATGTCGAAAAATATTGTATAAAAACGTTATAGTATAGTATGTCAAAAAATTTTGGACAAAAACGTTGCAGTATAGTATGTCGAAAAATTTTGGGCAACAACATCGTAGTATAGCATGTTGAAAAATTTCACAGAAAAACGTCATAGTATAGCATGTCGAAAAAATTAGTGCAAAAACGTCATAGTATAGCATGTCGAAACATTTTGTGCAAAAACATCTTAGTATAGTATGTCGAAAAATTTCGTGCAAAAACGTCATAGTATAGCATGTCGAATAAATATGTACAAAAACGTGACAGTATAGTATGTCGAAAAATTTCGTGCAAAAACGTCATAGTATAGCATGTCGAAAAAATTGGTACAAAAATAAGTATAGCATATCAAAACATTTTATTTTAAAACGTCGTATTATGGCATGTCGAAAAATTTCGGGCAAAAACGTCGTAGTATAGTATGTCGAAAAATTTCGTGCAAAAACGTCGTAGTATAGCATGTCGAAAAATTTCACGGAAAACCGTCATAGTATAGTTTGTCGATAAATTTCGGGCAAAAATGTCGAAAAATTTTGTGCAAAAACCTCAGAGTATAGTATGTCGAAAAATTTTGTTCAAAAACGTCATAGTATAGTATGTCGAAAAATTTTGTTCAAAAATGTCATAGTTTAGCATGTTGAAATATTTTGTTCAAAAACGTCATAGTATAGTATGTCGAAATATTTTGTGCAAAAACGTCATAGTATAGCATGTCGAAAACATTTGTGCAAAAACATCGTAGTATAGTATGTCGAAAAATTTGGGGCAAAAACGTCATCGTATAGCATGTCGAAATTTTTTTTGCAAAACACATCATAGTATAGTATGTCGAAAAAATTAGTACAAAAACGTCATAGTATAGTATGTCGAAAAATTTTGTGGAAAAACGTCATAGTATAGTATGTCGAAAAATTTTGTGGAAAAACGTCATAGTATAGCATGTCGAAAAATTTTGTGGAAAAACGTCATCGTATAGCATGTTGACAAATTTTGTGCAAAAACGTCATAGTATAGCATGTCAAAAAAATTAGTACAAAAACGTCATAGTATAGCATGTCGACAAATTTTGTGCAAAAACGTCAGTGTAGTATGTCGAAAAGTTTTGTAAAAAACGTCATCGTATAGCATGTCGAAAAATGTTGTGCAATAACGTCAAAGTATCGTATGTCAAAAAATTTCACTCACCTCTGAGGGTTGACGTCCACATCCTGAGTCAGAGGACAGATCAGCTGATCACTGCTGGTAGTCTTCCACTCTGGGTGTCCCAGCACCCGCCTCCCTGGTGTCTCAGCTGGTCCTGGACTCTGTGGTCCCCCTGCCTCAGCTGGCCTTCAGGTTGGAACCTTACAGATCCGCTCGGAGGGTCCGGTGGCTGAGGAGCATAGCTAGTCCCGCCTCCACCCAGCTCAGATGGCTCTCTGGCTCCTCCCCCTGACGGAGAAGATATAATAACCTCAAACTAATATTACTGAGTGGATATGCTTGATAATGTATAAAATAAAGTAATATTATAAAATGATAAACAATAACATTGGAGACATTTCCTTTTAATCTCGTATACACACACACACACACACACACACACACACATATATTCTGTACAAAGTACTGAATATTATAGATATTTCTTATTCCTGGATAATCTGCTAGATCACTGCAGTACAAGTACTTCTACAGAGCACTTCTACACTGTAGTACTGCTACTTTTATTTCCTCCAGCTCTGATCTACACACATCAACAACATTTAGGGTCAGTTCTCACCTGTATGTTTAGATCCAGAACCCGGAGGAGTTTTCTGGAAGTGGGTACCGACTACACAGTTCTCGTCCCAGCTAAGGCCTGTGGTGATCGGGAGGCTTGTCGGCGGGAAGGACCGTGGTTACACGCTGAAGGGGGCCAATGAGACGCTGAAGTCCTCCTTGGCCTTCAGACCTCCTCCAGTCCGTCAGCAGGAGGTGGTGCATCAGTCCACATGACTGATTACATCACATCACGTAGATCCCCGTCTTCTCCCTCCCCTGAGAGCCCCCCTACGGCCTCTTCCTGGTGGGACACATTCCCCCCTACGGGGCCCTCCTGGTGGGACACTTTCCCCCTACGGGCCCCTCCTGGTGGGACACATTCCCCCCTACGGGCCCCTCCTGGTGGGACACATTCCCCCCTACGAGCCCCTCCTGGTGGGACACATTCCCCCCTACGGGCCCTCCTGGTGGGACACATTCCCCCCTACGAGCCCCTCCTGGTGGGACACTTTCCCCCTACGGGCCCCTCCTGGTGGGACACATTCCCTCCCTACGGGCCCCTCCTGGTGGGACACATTCCCCCCTACGAGCCCCTCCTGGTGGGACACATTCCCCCCTACGAGCCCCTCCTGGTGGGACACATTCCCCCCTACGGGCCCTCCTGGTGGGACACATTCCCCCCTACGGGCCCCTCCTGGTGGGACACATTCCCCCCTACTGGGCCCTCCTGGTGGGACACATTCCCCCCTACGGGCCCCTCCTGGTGGGACACATTCCCCCCTACGGGCCCCTCCTGGTGGGACGTTGGTGATGTCAGAAACATGTCTTCATAGAATCTCTGGAACTAAAATAAGGACGACGATGTCCAACATTTTCTTCTGCTTCATCTGTGAAAAATGTTTATTAAAGCTTTTCAGTTTAAAACATTTTGGCATCCACTGTTCTGCAACACGTCCACCGGACGTGAAAGAAAGAAGAAGCACCGAGACACCAACTGAAACAGCTGAGCCGCCATTTGACATGTCGAACTGTTGTAGGCACAATGACATCGAAAGTACACAACAGGAAATGGAATTATTCACCGTGGAGACAGGAAACCGAACCAGATTACCTGAACTGTCTCATTGTTTCCTCAGTGGGACTCTTATTGTAAAAATCCTCCATCAGACGCTCAGTGGAGCTGAATAAATAAAGAACATGAAGCTGATTGAATCAGGTCACAATGAGCCCTGACGGCAAACCACCGAGAAAAAACAGCATTTCCCAGAGGGACTCTGGTTTCCAGCAGTTTAAAGGCTCAGTTCACCCAAAACCAGCAGAGGACTGAGAGTTTCACTTTCCCCACTTTGCCCTTGACAAAAAAGTTATTAATAAATGAAAGATAAATGATAATGTCCAATCAAATAAAAACGAATAAAAATCTTCTACTGTTAACATAAAAATGATGAAATAATATTCTCAAATAGTGTTTTTTTATGTCATTAAATTTCTTCAAATGCTTATTGATTTCATGAAGTCTTATTAATGTTCATAGTGGAGAGTCCATACTAAGACACCTCGAGTACAAAGACTTAGTACGAAGACTTCTCCCTTACAGTTAAGACTAGATCTAAAGATAAACGCTAATCACAAAGCATCTAAGCCCTGAAGGAGCTGCTGAGAAAGAATCACGTTTTAAAGTTAAAGGTTGAGGTTTAGAAGTTAAGGGTTTAGGTTTAGAAGATAAGGGTTCAGGTTTAGAGGTTAAGGGTTCAGGTTTAGAGGTTAAGGGTTCAGGTTTAGAGGTTAAGGGTTCAGGTTTAGAGGTTAAGGGATCAGGTTTAGAATTAAGGGTTCAGGTTTGGAAGTTAAGGATTCATGTTTGGAAGTTAAGTGTTCAGGGGCTGCACATGCTGATAGTTGTTAAATATATTACCTTACATTTACATTTATTTATTTACAATTCATTTTAGTATTATCTCTTTCATTACCTCATTCAGCATTTGGAGGATAATTTTTACCAGCTTTTTTATCCTTTGCTTAAAAAACTCTAAGCTCTTTAAAAGTCCTCCTCCTTACCAACAGTTTTCACCTTAGCACCAATCTTAAGGGCTAAGATGATTTGTGAATAAATTTTATCCTTACCAAGACCTAGAAAATAACAATAGTAATTATTTTTTTCGAGCAACTCTTTATACTCAGAAGCTTTAAGAATACGACCCTTGTAAGATAACGTTACATCTGTTAGCAGTCATACCTATGTTAGCTAACTAGCATAGAGTTGGTGAAGTGGAACGTAACCAAGTTAGCTAACTAGTGTTGGTGATGTGGAATATAACTAAGTTAGCTAGCTCACTACAGTGTTGGTGATGTGGAACATAGCTAAGTTAGCTAGCTAGCTATAGTGTTAGTGATGTGGAATATAGCTAAGTTAACTAGCTAGCTAGAGTTGCTGATATGAAACATAGCTAAGTTAGCTTGCTAGTGTTGGTGATGTGGAACATAGCTAAGTTAGCTAGCTAGTGTTGGTGATGTGGAACATAGCTAAGTTAGCTAGCAAGTGTTGGTGATGTGGAACATAGCTGAGTTAGCTAGCTAGTGTTGGTGATGTGGAACATAGCTAAGTTAGCTAGCAAGTGTTGGTGATGTGGAACATAGCTAAGTTAGCTAGCTAGTGTTGGTGATGTGGAACATAGCTATGTTAGCTAGCTAGTGTTGGTGATATAGAATATAACTACGTTACCTAGCTTACTATAGTGGTTATGTGGAACATAGCTAAGTTAGCTAGCTAGCTAAAGATGGTGAAGTGGAACATAGAAGTTAACTAGCTAGCTAGAGTTGATGATGTGGAACATAGCTAAGTTAGCTAGCTAGCTAGGGTTGGTGAAGTAGAACATAGCTAAGTTAGCTAACTAGTGATGGTGAAGTGGAATATAGATAAGCTAGCGAGCTAGTGTTGGTGATATGGAACATAGCTAAGTTAACTAGCTAGAGTTGATGATGTTGAACATAGCCAAGTTAGCTAACTAGTGTTGGTAACTTGGAACATAGAAAAGTTAGGTAACTAGTGTTGGTGACCCGGAACATAGTTCAGTTAGCTAGCTAGCTAAAGTTAGTGAGGTGGAACATAGCTAAGTTAACTAGCTAGCTAGAGTTGGTGAGGTGTAACATAGCTAAGTTAACTAGCTAGCTAGCTTGTGTTGATGATGTGGAACATAGCTAAGTTAGCTAACTAGTGTTGATGAAGTAGAACATAGCTAAGTTAGCTAACTAGTGTTGGTGACGTGGAATATAGATAAGCTAGCTAGCTTGTGTTGATGATGTGGAACATAGCTAAGTTAGCTAACTAGTGTTGGTGACGTGGAATATAGATAAGCTAGCTAGCTTGTGTTGATGATGTGGAACATAGCTAAGTTAGCTAACTAGTGTTGATGAAGTAGAACATAGCTAAGTTAGCTAACTAGTGTTGGTGACGTGGAATATAGATAAGCTAGCTAGCTTGTGTTGATGATGTGGAACATAGCTAAGTTAGCTAACTAGTGTTGATGAAGTAGAACATAGCTAAGTTAGCTAACTAGTGTTGGTGACGTGGAATATAGATAAGCTAGCTAGCTTGTGTTGATGATGTGGAACATAGCTAAGTTAGCTAACTAGTGTTGGTGACGTGGAATATAGATAAGCTAGCTAGCTTGTGTTGATGATGTGGAACATAGCTAAGTTAGCTAACTAGTGTTGGTGACGTGGAATATAGATAAGCTAGCTAGCTTGTGTTGATGATGTGGAACATAGCTAAGTTAGCTAACTAGTGTTGATGAAGTAGAACATAGCTAAGTTAGCTAACTAGTGTTGGTGACGTGGAATATAGATAAGTTAGCTAGCTAGTGTTGCTGATGACAACCGATGTAGTTCACTGAGCGGTTTCACACTAAACTCAATGATGCTACGACAAACTGAGACTTCCTGGACTTGATAAATGATCTGTTAAATGCACAAACATCATCTGTGTGATTCATGGATCAATTCAAACAGGATCAAATAAATATTTCTCTCTCCGCTGACGATTGTTCAGACTGTTTCTGCTGCTAACAACAGCTGATGTGCTTCTGAGAAACGTCACCACATATTTGATGCAAAAATCCTTTTGACCTTTACACCTTTTCTAAATTTAACTCCTAAGAACTCATATCACATTAAAGCAGACAGCATAAATATGTTTTCTACAGTTCACCAGCAGGGGGCGACGAATGTCACAGGACCTAGAGGCTCTTTACGTTTTGGACATCTGAAATCATACTATGCACTCCATACCCAGTATGTGTACTCTCCTGTATGAATAAACAGTAGTATGTATCCGAGCAGTCATTTACGTCGTCACTTCCTGAGAGCCCCATCGCCGGTTGGACACGTGTAACCATGGTAACCCTTATCAACCACATATGACCAAAATGACAGTTTGTGAGAATCAAAGTCTGAATTAGTTTAAAATAAATATCACACCTAGCAAACTAACATCGTACTTACAGTTAAATTAAAGCATTACAGAGCTGTCCGTCAACGTCACTACTGCATTGCATTGTGGGATATTTATGCCGCTGTAGTGTCCAGTATTGCATAGTGCAATATTTCACCAGAAACAGTATGTAATTCACCTACTGTTGGTTTCATACTAAAGTATCTTGCACATTGTTTTAGCTACTAAATAGTAGTGTTGTCACCATACGCCACCCTGAACCTCCGGCTGGGTTTGATACTGAACGGATAGCATGGCGAAAACATAAGACAGGAAACGTGATGGAGCAATCGATGACAGAATATAGAGCGTAACTTTTCTTTTCTTAATTAAAAATGTAAAAATGTATTCTAAAATAGAACAACTGGGGATCAAATAATTTCTGATGATTGAATCATTAATCAGAGCAGAGCTGTTATTTCCTTGTTTTTTTGAATGCCGCTCTGCTGATAGAGACACCAGCTTAGTGCGAGACTGTGGTTCATGACCTGCTTTAATCTTTTCTAGTCGACTTCACCCTTCTGGTTATCACTACACTCCTGTTTCTGAGCTCTTACTCCACTAGCTGTGAGGTTTTATCTTCCTGTCCCAGCTGGATCCCAGTCCTGATGGCATCCTCTAGAGTAACTCCCAGCTGATATTAAACCCAGTACTGGTACTAGTAATATCATACTGTTTTTCACAACAGGGTATCTCCATACCTTTCTAGTATCGGTATACGGTGCACCACTACCAAGTAGTATGTTAGTATGGACTTTAAGACACAAGCAGAGTATAGCTCTGCGTACTGCAGACATGCACACTAGTTACTGCTGCTGACATATGACTGGATGCTCAGTGTTCAGGGGGAGGGGTTTAGAGAACAGTCAGTCTCAGTCGAAAGAGACAAAAACTGAAAATGACTCCAGTGTTGACTGATCTGTAAATATTGATCAAGGCTTCATGTCTTTAATGGAGTACCTGGTTCCTCTAGACTGGACTGGAGTACCTGATTCTGGCTCACTCAGAGTTCTGTGTTAGGTCCGCGACCTCCGGTCCTCCCCTCACACTCCTTGTGGAAGTCACAGCCGTCCAGTAGGTGGCGGTACGTGGCCCGGACGTCCCGGTACAGCGGCGCGTCCTCCATCTCCAGACCTGGGAATCGAACCGGAGACTCGTTGACGAGCAGCTGCAGCCGCGGACCTCGCTGGCAGTCGTACAGGACAAAGAGCAGGTTGGCGGCGTATGGGACGATGAGACTGGACCGGAAACTTCTACCTGAGACATGACAGGTGTGAAACACCGTTAAGGTTTTAGGCCTAAACTGGCAGGATGAAGGTCACAGGAGGAGGTGAATCTGAGTCCAGACGCTCCTCCTCCTCGTCATCGCTCACTGAGTGACATCACTAATCTCCCTCTGCTGTTATGGATCTGATTCATGTCACATTTTGAGTGTTTAATGAATGACATCACGTTTCTGTTTCTGATTGGATGTGGAAAGGGGGCAGGGCTTTGTACCGTGCTGTGTGTGGTAGTTGTCAGCGGTGGGCGGAGTCTTGTCCTTGTAGAGTCCCAGGAGGGAGAGAAGGGGGAGGAGCGTCTCGGCGTGACCCACCAGGATGGAGGCTGGCTCAGGGGATGCATCCGTGGACCTGACGGACACCACCGGTCACCGGTCATCAATAAAGTTCATTCAAACCACATTTCTGTCAGCTTCCTGTCCTCCATGTTCCTTCAAATTAAGTAGTTTGTACCTTACTTCACGAATTAACAGCATCAAACATTCTGCAGTAATCCAGATTCATCACAGAGCTGCTAGTTTCAGTCCTCACTGAGGACTCTGACCTTTCTGTTGGTACCACTGGATGATGAATGAACCAACATTGATCTGCACTCCTTCCCTGTATAGCGTTATTGCATTGGGCAGATTAACAATTAATCAGAAATTAATATCAAAATTCACATATTAAAGACCAACACTGCAGCAGGGACATCGAGCTGGTGGCTGTTAGTATGAGGCCGTATTATTTACCGTGGGAATTTACACGTTATTATGATGGCTGTGTATGTTCCCCCCTCTGCTAACGGGGACACAGCTTGTGATGTGGTCTATTCAGTCACTAGCAGGCTGCAGACACAGCACCCTCAGGCCCTCCTCCTGGTCTCTGGAGACTTTAATCATGTCTCTCTGTCCTACCAACTTTCACCCAATTTGTTTCATGCTGCACACGGGGCAGTAAAATCCTGGACTTATTGTATGCCAACTGCAAGGAGGCATACACATCAACCCCCCTCCCTCCCCTGGGAAGATCAGACCACAACCTGGTTCATCTCCAGCCTGTGTACAGACCCCTGGTACACAGAGAACCAGCCGCCCCCCCACAGTGAGGACATGGTCCAAAGAAGCTGAGGAAGCTCTGCAGGACTGTTTCAGCACAACAGTGTGGGAGGAACTCTGGGACTCTCATGGGGAGGACATAGATGGACTGACTGGCTGCATCACGGACTACATTAACTTCTGTGTGGAAAACACCGTACCAACCAGGACGGTAAGGTGTTTTTCCAACAACAAACCCTAGATTAATCCTGATATAAAGGCCCTCCTTAAGGAGAAGAAGAGGGCCTTTAAATCAGGAAATGAGGAGGAGCTGAAGGCTGTTCAGAGGGATCTAAGGAGGAAAATCAGGGAGGGGAAGAAAAGCTACAGGAGGAAGATGGAGGAACAGTTGCAGCAGAACAACATCAGTGGAGTCTGGAAAGGCCTAAAAACCATCTCAGGCCACAAGAAGCCAGACTCCAAGGCTGTGGGAGACCTAAAGTGGGTGAATGATTTGAACCACTACTTTAACAGGTTCAATGAGTCACCTGCCCCTCCCCCGGCCCAGTCCACCCTGCTGCAACCCCCCCCTCCATCGGCCAATTCAAGACAGTGCGCCCCCCCCCCCCCCCCCCCCCCTTCACCACCTTCAGCTCAACAACAGCCCCCCCACTGACACCAACACCTCCATTGACACCTACAGCTCTTCATACGGCTCCAGCTCTACCCTCAGCAGACCCGTCCCACAGTCAACCCCCCTCTGCTCCACTACTCAGCTCTGCCCCCCCACCAACCCCCTCCTCTGCCTCTGACACACAGCCCCCCTGCTCCAGTTTGTCCTTCACAACACTTCAGGTGAAGAACCAGTTCATGAAGATGAACGTGAGGAAGGCTACGGGTCCAGATGGCAACAGCTCCAGGCTCCTGAAGTCCAGCGGAGACCAGCTGTGTGGGACTTTTGGACATCTATTTAACCTGAGCCTGAAGCTGAGGAAGGTACCACAACTGTGGAAGACATCCTGCGTGGTACCTGTGCCCAAGACCCCACACCCCAAGGACCCCATCAGCTTCAGGCCGGTGGCATTAACATCCCACCTGATGAAGGCCCTGGAGCGCCTGGTCCTCCAACATCTCCGCCCTGTGGTGAGTCCATCCATGGACCCACTACAGTTTGCCTACCAACCTGGCATTGGGGTGGATGATGCCATCATCTTCCTTGTGGACCGAGCTCTGTCTCACCTGGAGAAGCCTGGCAGCACTGTGAGGATCATGTTCTTTGATTTCTCCAGTGCTTTCAACACCATCCAGCCGACACTTCTGAGGGACAAACTGGAGACTGCAGGGGTAGATCATCATCTAACATCCTGGGTACTGGACTACCTCACAAACCGCCCACAGTATGTGAGGACACAGGACTTCACCTCCGACACGGTGGTCTGCAGTGTGGGGGTTCCTCAGGGAACAGTTCTGACACGGTGGTCTGCAGTGTGGGGTTCCTCAGGGAACGGTTCTGGCTCCGTTCCTCTTCACGCTCTACACTGCAGACTTATCCTACAACTCACCAACCTGTCACCTGCAGAAGTTCTCTGACGACTCTGCTATCGTCGGCCTCATCACTGATGGGGACGATGGGGAGTACAGAGAACTTTCCCAGGACTTCGTGGACTGGTGCCTGCGGAACCACCTTCAGATCAACGCGGGGAAAACTAAAGAGCTGGTGGTGGATTTCCGCAGGCAAACTCATCCCACTCCAACACCGGTGAACATCCAGAGATCAGACATTGAGATGGTGACATCTTATAAATACCTGGGTGTTCACCTGAACAATAAACTGGACTGGACTACAAATTCCTCTGCACTCCATAAGAAAGGCCAGAGCAGACTGTATCTGCTCAGGAGACTGAGGTCTTTTGGAGTGTAGGGGACACTCCTGAAAACATTTTATGACACCGTGGTGGCATCAGCCATATTTTATAGAGTGGTTTGCTGGGGCAGCAGCATCACAGCTGCAGACAGGAAGAGGCTGGATAAGATTATCAAAAGGGCCAGCTCTGTCCTGGGATGCTCTCTGGACTCAGTGCAGGTGGTGGGAGAGAGGAGGACGATGGCTAAGCTGTCATCCATGATGGTGAAGGACTCCCACCCCATGAGAGACACCATCAGAGCTCTGGAGAGCTCCTTCAGTGACAGGCTGCTACACCCTAAGTGTACGAAGGAGCGTTACAGAAGGTCCTTCCTGCCTGCAGCTGTTAGACTCCACAACCAGCACTGCTCCCAGTAGACCACATACACAACCAGCACTGCTCCCAGTAGACCACATACACATCCACAACCAGCACTGCTCCCAGTAGACCACATACCGTATTTTCACGACCATAAGGTGCACCGCACTACAAGGCGCAGTCTCAGTTATGTGTGTCATTGCTGTATTTAACACATACATAAGGCGCACCGCACTATAGGGCGCGGGTATGGTAAAACACACGGGTAAAACAAGTATACAATTGTGCATATTTAAAAATAGTGCGGGGGCAAAACTGAGTTTGGTACTCAAATCTCTATCAAACATGCCAGGTTCACTTTCTTCACTATCAGAGTCACTTTCCGTGCCGTGCGCCTCCTCGGAAATGATGCCGGCTTTTACGAAAGCTCGACCAACAGAGCCAGCAGACACGTTAGCCCAAGCATCCACAATCCATTCACAAACTGTGGCGTAACTCGCCCGGCACTGCCTCCCAGTCTTAGTGAAACTGTGGTCTCCATCTGTCATCCATCGCTCCCACGCCGCTCGCAGCCTTACTTTGAACGGCCGGTTCACCCCGATGTCCAGCGGTTGGAGTTCCTTCGTCATCCGCTGGAAGTTGCTGCGCTACTGTAGTCCGTGTCCAGATGGAAAAATGGCACCGTTTCATGAAACGAAAGCACCAAGACGGACCTCCTTGGAAATGTTTAATTTTCATTTCTTCGACTAGCGTTGCTGCTTTTAGTCGAATGGTGACCGTCGAAACGCTTCTCCCACTCGTTCTTTGCTCGGTGATCCACTGCTCGAGTCTTTCCTCCAACTCGGGCCACCTCGCCTTATGTCCGCGGAAAATCAGCTGCGTCTTCTTGACCTGTCGGAGCTCGTTTTCCAGCTTCCTCCACTTGCGAACCATCGATTCATTAATCTCAAATTCTCTCGCGGCTGCTCGATATCCATGTTCCTCCGCGTAGCTGATGGCCTTCAGTTTAAACTGTGCTTCATAAGCGTGTCTCTTTGCCATTTTCAGGGTTGTTAAAACAACAATGTTCTGCATAATGCACATACCTGTTCGTTTATATACAGTACAATCCACGCCCACACTTCCTACTTTAACGTTCTCATGGTGTCCTCTACTACGTTCACCTTACAACAACAACAACACACACACATACACACACACATAAGGCGCACCGCACTATAGGGCGCACCGCACATTTTGAAGAAAATCTAAGACTTTTAAGTGCGCCTTATAGTCGTGACAATACGGTACACATCCACAACCAGCACTGCTCCCAGTAGACCACAAACACATTCACAACCAGCACTGCTCCCAGTAGACCACAAACACATTCACAACCAGCACTGCTCCCAGTAGACCACATTCATATTCACAACAAACTCACCGGACATAAGTGCAATAAGAACTCATGCAATTATATCATCTGCTCAAATTATAGGAACTGGACAATTATTTATTTATTGATATAATGGACATATTTTTGGCTTTACTTTCTATTATGTATATATTATTTTATTTTATCTGTATTCATACTGTTTTTTTTTAAATCTATCCTTCTGTTTATTGCACTATCCACTTTGCTGCTGTAACGTGTGAATTTCTCCACTGTGGGACCAATAAAGGAATATCTTATCTTATCTTATCTTCTCTTATTCACAATTAAAAATCTCAAATTCAAAAAACCAAGATGGAGACGGCCAAAAACGATGGAGATGGAACAAGAGGGGCTCTGCAGTTATAAAACTGTTTTTAATAATTCATCTGATAAGTAACTACAAGTTTCCTGTGATGTCATCACCTACCTGCGGGGACGTCCAGCTTTGTCCAGCGTCCTGAAGATGTGATGAAACAGAGGACAGCTGGACAGACCGCTGATCACATGACCATGAGAGCGCTTCCAGTACTGCTTCAGGTCCGACTTGTACTCCAACACCTGCAGACAGAGTGTGTCCGTGGTTTGTAGTTGTGTGTCTGTGGTTGTGTAGTGGTGTAGTTGTGTGTCTGTGGTTGTGCAGTTGTGTGTCTGTGGTTGTGTAGTTGTGTGTCCGTGGTTGTGTAGTTGTGTATCCGTGGTTGTGCAGTTGTGTGTCTGTGGTTGTGCAGTTGTGTGTCTGTGGTTGTGTAGTGGTGTAGTTGTGTGTCTGTGGTTGTGCAGTTGTGTGTCTGTGGTTGTGCAGTTGTGTGTCTGTGGTTGTGTAGTTGTGTGTCTGTGGTTGTGTAGTTGTGTGTCCGTGGTTGTGTAGTTGTGTACCTTGGCGTCGTCCTCATCAAACAGGAAACACCAGGGAGAGTTCAGAGACTTGATGGAGAGTTCATACGAACACAAGAAGAACGCTGCTTCAACCAGATCTACAGGAGACACACAGGGACCACAACTGAGACCTGCAGACCACAACTGAGACCTGCAGACCACAACTGAGACCTGCAGACCACAACTGAGACCTGCAGACCACGGCTGAGACCTGCAGACCACAACTGAGACCTGCAGACCACAACTAAGACCTGCAGACCACAACTGAGACCTGCAGACCACAGCTGAGACCTGCAGACCACAACTGAGACCTGCAGACCACAACTGAGACCTGCAGACCACAGCTGAGACCTGCAGACCACAACTGAGACCTGCAGACCACAGCTGAGACCTGCAGACCACAACTGAGTCCAGAAAACTGACATGGTTCTTGACGGTGGTGACCAGAACAGGAATTAGTTTCCACTGAACAAAAATATAAATATGCAAATAATTTAAGAATTTGGGGAAATTTTGAGTAAAAAATGATTTTAAGACAAAAATCAAAAACTCACCAGTACAGTTAGAACTAGGTCTAGGTTAGTACTGATGGTCCTGGTTAAGACCAGGTCTAGGTTAGTACTGATGGTCCTGGTTAAGACCAGGTCTAGGTTAGTACTGATGGTCCTGGTTAAGACCAGGTCTAGGTTAGTACTGATGGTCCTGGTTAAGACCAGGTGTAGGTTAGTACAGATGGTCCTGGTTAAGACCAGGTCTAGGTTTGTACAGATGGTCCTGGTTAAGACCAGGTGTAGGTTAGTAGAGATGGTCCTGGTTAAGACCAGGTCTAGGTTTGTACAGATGGTCCTGGTTAAGACCAGGTCTAGGTTTGTACAGATGGTCCTGGTTAAGACCAGGTCTAGGTTAGTACTGACGGTCCTGGTTATGACCAGGTCTAGGTTAGTACTGATGGTCCTGGTTAAGACCAGGTCTAGGTTAGTACAGATGGTCCTGGTTAAGACCAGGTGTAGGTTAGTACAGATGGTCCTGGTTAAGACCAGGTCTAGGTTAGTACTGATGGTCCTGGTTAAGACCAGGTGTAGGTTAGTACAGATGGTCCTGGTTAAGACCAGGTCTAGGTTAGTACTGATGGTCCTGGTTAAGACCAGGTCTAGGTTAGTACTGATGGTCCTGGTTAAGACCAGGTGTAGGTTAGTACAGATGGTCCTGGTTAAGACCAGGTCTAGGTTTGTACAGATGGTCCTGGTTAAGACCAGGTGTAGGTTAGTACAGATGGTCCTGGTTAAGACCAGGTCTAGGTTTGTACAGATGGTCCTGGTTAAGACCAGGTCTAGGTTTGTACAGATGGTCCTGGTTAAGACCAGGTCTAGGTTAGTACTGACGGTCCTGGTTATGACCAGGTCTAGGTTAGTACTGATGGTCCTGGTTAAGACCAGGTCTAGGTTAGTACAGATGGTCCTGGTTAAGACCAGGTGTAGGTTAGTACAGATGGTCCTGGTTAAGACCAGGTGTAGGTTAGTACTGATGGTCCTGGTTAAGACCTGGTCTAGGTTAGTACAGATTGATAGGTTAAGACCAGGTCTAGGTTAGTACAGATTGATAGGTTAAGACCAGGTCTAGGTTAGTACAGATGGTCATGGTTAAGACCAGGTCTAGGTTAGTACTGATGGTCCTGGTTAAGACCAGGTCTAGGTTAGTACAGATGGTCCTGGTTAAGACCAGGTCTAGGTTAGTACTGATGGTCCTGGTTAAGACCAGGTCTAGGTTAGTACAGATGGTCATGGTTAAGACCAGGTCTAGGTTAGTACTGATGGTCCTGGTTAAGACCAGGTCTAGGTTAGTACAGATGGTCCTGGTTAAGACCAGGTCTAGGTTAGTACTGATGGTCCTGGTTAAGACCAGGTCTAGATTAGTACTGATGGTCCTGGTTAAGACCAGGTCTAGGTTAGTACAGATGGTCCTGGTTAAGACCAGGTCTAGGTTTGTACAAATGGTCCTGGTTAAGACCAGGTCTAGGTTAGTACAGATGGTCCTGGTTAAGACCAGGTCTAGGTTAGTACAGATGGTCCTGGTTAAGACCAGGTCTAGGTTTGTACAGATGGTCCTGGTTAAGACCAGGTCTAGGTTAGTACAGATGGTCCTGGTTAAGACCAGGTCTAGGTTAGTACAGATGGTCCTGGTTAAGACCAGGTCTAGGTTAGTACAGATGGTCCTGGTTAAGACCAGGTCTAGGTTTGTACAGATGGTCCTGGTTAAGACCAGGTCTAGGTTAGTACAGATGGTCCTGGTTAAGACCAGGTCTAGGTTAGTACAGATGGTCCTGGTTAAGACCAGGTCTAGGTTTGTACAGATGGTCCTGGTTAAGACCAGGTCTAGGTTAGTACAGATGGTCCTGGTTAAGACCAGGTCTAGGTTAGTACAGATGGTCCTGGTTAAGACCAGGTCTAGGTTTGTACAGATGGTCCTGGTTAAGACCAGGTCTAGGTTAGTACAGATGGTCCTGGTTAAGACCAGGTCTAGGTTTGTACAGATGGTCCTGGTTATGGGCCTGAGATTGCATCACGTCAATGCATGTCCTCACGAGTACAGAAAGACCAACGTGTGTGTGAGTGTGTGTGAGCGTGTGTGAGTGTGTGTGAGTGTGTGTGAGTGTGAGTGTGTGTCTGACCTGGTGTGAGGCGCTGGTGAGGAAGGCCCAGTCTGTCGGCCATCCTCCTCCTCACAGCCTCCATCTCCTCGCCGTGTTCAAACTTCTCCACCTCCAGGAACGCCGTGTGGTTCTTTTCCACGCCCTCCACGTAACCACGGCAACGCTCAAAGAACCGCATCAGCTCATCGTCCATCTGGTGGCTGTACTGCATGTCTGCACACAGAGATACTCGTATTTTACTGCAGTATTTTCTACTTCACTATGTTTATCTGGCAGCTTCAGTTGTGTATTAGCAATTTAGTGTATCAATAATAATGTTAATAGTGTTAATTAGCTATAATGTTAAGAATGTTAAGAATGTTAACAGTGTTAATGTATCAGTAATAGCAGCCACGGTGCTGCGTTCACTGACTCCAGTTCACCGTCAGGAGAGTTACTGTAGCACGGTGGTGTGTTCATGACTGTAGTTCACCTGTGCGTCCCCAGTGCTGCTGCAGACCCTCCTGAAAGGCCTCGGCGCTGCTCACACAGCGATGCTTGGAGCTGCTCCTCAGACGGATCCTCCTCATGTTCTCCTCTGACAGAAGAAATGGAAACAAGATGGAGAGACGCCTCGCCAGCTGACGGAGCTCGTCCCTGCCCTTCATCACCAGCTGACCTGAGGAGGAGGAGGAGGAGGAGGAGGGGGAGGGAGAGGAGGAGGGGGGAGGAGGGGGAGGATGATGGAGGAGGAGGAGGGGGAGGAGGAGGAGGAGGAGGAGGAGGAGGGGGAGGAGGAGGAGGAGGAGGGGGAGGGAGAGGGAGAGGAGGGGGAGGAGGGGGAGGAGGAGGAGGATGATGGAGGGGGAGGAGGGGGAGGAGGAGGAGGATGATGGAGGGGGAGGAGGGGGAGGGGGAGGGAGAGGAGGAGGGGGGAGGAGGGGGAGGAGGAGGAGGATGATGGAGGAGGAGGAGGGGGAGGGAGAGGGAGAGGAGGGGGAGGAGGGGGAGGGAGAGGGAGAGGAGGGGGAGGAGGGGGAGGAGGGGGAGGAGGAGGAGGATGATGGAGGGGGAGGAGGAGGGGGAGGGAGAGGAGGAGGAGGGGGAGGGAGGGGAGGAGGAGGGGGAGGGAGAGGAGGAGGAGGGGGAGGGGAGAGGAGGAGGGGGGGAGGAGGGGGAGGAGGAGGAGGATGATGGAGGAGGAGGAGGGGGAGGGAGAGGAGGAGGAGGAGGAGGGGGAAGAGGAGGGGGAGGAGGAGGAGGAGGGGGAGGAGGGGGGGAGGGGGGAGGAGGAGGGGGGAGGAGGAGGGGAGAGGAGGAGGGGGAGGGGGGAGGAGGAGGAGGAGGGGGGGGACGGGGAGGAGGAGGAGGGGGAGGGGGGAGGAGGAGGAGGGAGAGGAGGAGGAGGGGGAGGAGGAGGAGGAGGAGGAAGAGGAGGAGGGGAGAGGAGGAGGGGGAGGGGGAGGGAGGGGGAGGAGGAGGAGGAGGGGGGGGGACGGGGAGGAGGAGGAGGAGGGGGGGGACGGGGAGGAGGAGGAGGGGGGGGGGGGGGGGAGGAGGGGGAGGAGGAGGAGGAGGAGGGGGAGGAGGAGGGGGATGGATAAATACATGAAAAGCATCAACTCATTTCACTTTCAGTGGAATATTTCTAAAAAAAAACAAAAAAACATTTTCAGCAAGGTATTTTCAGGAAAATTATAATAATTTACTTGTAATAGAAATAGTGAAATGGTTTTACAAAATATTTTTCAGTAATAATGTAATTCTTTTATATAATTGCTTTCTGTAATTTCTGAGCCGTTTATTTGGTATAATTTCAGCAATATTTACCTCGTTTAATTTGACAATTTTACTATTACTTAAATAATTAGTATATTAATAATATTTCAGTTATTTCATATTAACATTTTCAGTACTATATCAGTAATGTAATGTCATTATTTTCAGTAATATTTCAGCAATTTAATAATATTTTTGATAAATATATGGCAATTTCATAAAATTCTTTTCAGTAGTATTTTAGTACTTTAATATAGTTGCTTTTGGTAATATATCAGTAATTTCATATAATTTTAGTAACTTAATATTTTCTGTAGTATTTTAGTAGTTTAATATCATTATTTTCGGTAATATATCAGTAATTTTATATCATTTTTGCTAATATCTCATTAATATTGTATCATCATTTTGGGTAGTATTTCAGCAGTGTGGCTGTCGGTGCTCACCGTCCATGTCGTCGGTGTACCACATCTCCCAGCGGCTCCGGATGTCCTGCAGCCAGCCCGCGGAGCCCCCGGTGCCCGCGGAGCCCCCGGTGCCCGCGGAGCCCCCGGTGCCCGCGGAGCCCCCGGTGCCCGCGGAGCTCCCGGTGCCCGTGGAGCCCCCGGTGCCCCCGGTGCCCCCGGTCGCTTCTCTCCGGACCAGCTCGCTCAGTTTCCGGATCTTGCGGATGTTTTTGACGGTCGGATACCGGCTGCCGTGCCTGATGACGGCGGTGAGGTGGACCGGGGAGCAGCGCTCCGTGGGCGGAGGTCTCAACACGGATCTGTTCACGGATAAACCGTCCCGCAGCAGGTGCGGGTTCACTTCCTCGTACCGGGTCTTGGTGCCGAAGTAAGCGGCGATATGCGGGACCGACAGAGAGGAGCAGGACAGGCGGGTCATGACCAGACCCAGAGCCGCCACCAGCACACTGGTTCTGTTCGGTAAACCGGAAAACATGTTGAACCGAGTTTAACGGAACCACGAACTTCTCACCCGCCGCCTGTTTGCTTTGTTGATGTTCCGGGTTCCGGGTTCTTGTGACCTTTGACCTCTCTGTCGGTCAACCGGAAACATTCCGGAGTTTTTTAATTCACCATTTTTCATGAACCTTCAACTTATAATCACAGACAGATAAATGATATGAGTTTGTGTCGTATCGATCCTCGCGGAGCTCGTTTTAACGCTTCGCTTTGACGTCATTCAGCTCCCAAAAACGGAAACACACTCGCGTTAAGTTTCCGGTAAATAAACAACTTCCGTTTAATGTATACCAAAATAAAAGCAATCACTCTCGGTGTTTATTTTCACAATAAAAGTTCATTACCTTCAATCAAGACATCAAGAAATATTTTCAAAATTAAATATAGAAAACTATAAATGCACCAAAAAGCACGAAAGTGTGCAGTAAACAGCAAAACACTCAGCTACTGCTAATTATACTACTAACAGTATTATTCTGACGAGTACAACTTCTGGAGATGCAGTTACCCTACCAGCACTCCAACATGTGTACTACTGGTATGACGACTACTACTACTACTACTACTACTATCACTCAGTGGGGGAAGAAATTCATGTCTTTTACTTGTGTATTAATACAACAATAAGTCATTGAAAATCCTATTTAAGTAAAAGTACACAAGAAGCTTATCATCAACTCAGTGTCATTAAAGTATCAGTAATAAAAGTACAGTAGTATTATCAGCTTCACACAGTAAAAGTACTCATTGTGAAGTAAAATGTGTAGCAATACTTTAACAACTTTATACAGTATACAGTCAGTCAGGTTAGTCCAGTAAGTCCAACATAGGGGTCGGGCCCCTCCAGAAGGTCACCAGAATAATCTGAGGGGTCCTGAGAGGGTTAATGGGAGAGAAGGAGGAGACGGAGGAGAAGGAGAAGGAGAAGAGAAGATAAGATAAGATAAGATAAGATAAGATAAGATGAACCTTTATTAACCCCGGGGGGAAATTTGGGGACAGAGAAGAAGGCCCTGATCTTAGGTTTTGTTTCGACCCTGGTCCGGGCCTCGTTTGGTGCTGCTGTTTCAGGACAGGAATAAACCTGCAGGGAGCTGTTAGACTCGTCTGTCAAGGAGCGCTTCTTTCAGCATACCTGACACCCGACACCCCTCCTCCCCTGGTCTGGGGGAGGGGTGTCGGGTGTAGTGAATGAAGCACTCCCTTGGCAAGGCTCTATGTGTTGTTGATGCTACAAAGGAGGGAGGGATGACGGGGGTCTGGGAGCGCTTGGTTGGAGGATCCAGAGGATGACGGGGGTCTGGGAGCGCTTGGTTGGAGGATCCAGAGGATGACGGGGGTCTGGGAGCGCTTGGTTGGAGGATCCAGAGGATGACGGGGGTCTGGGAGCGCTTGGTTGGAGGATCCAGAGGATGACGGGGGTCTGGGAGCGTTTGGTTGGAGGATCCAGAGGATGACGGGGGTCTGGGAGCGCTTGGTTGGAGGATCCAGAGGATGACGGGGGTCTGGGAGCGCTTGGTTAATATCTCATCACCTCCAGAGTTCAGCAGAGCGGTCGGTTAATGATTGAGGGTCAGCTGGTCACTGATTGACTCAAGAAGCTGAAGAAGTGTCAGATAGTCTGTTGGGTTGATTCAGACCAGAGTCCAGAGATGTTTCTACCAGTTTGACTCTTCAGTGAACTCTCCTCTGTCATCTCTGACACTGACTCCACCTTTGTTTATCCAAAACCTTCTACTCAACTTTTTCCACTTTTCTTGGCTGTGCTGCTCAGCTCCACCCAGCCAGTGGCCTCTCTGAAACTCCACCTGGATACTGACGTGTAGGACTCCACCTGCTTCATTCATAACCTTAAACCGACTGTTTTTTGAACCAAGTTCTGACAGACTGTCAGAATTTCTCCGGAGAGAGTCGGAGCCGAAACAGCCGACAAGGACAGAGGATTATTTTCTGGGACCAGGGACCGCACCCCTGCAGGACCAGGACTCGAGACCAGGACCGGAGACCGACTCGGGGTCATCCGGTTCGGCCGGCTGCTGCAGCAATGGCTGATGGGAAGCGGCGAAGTGGCGTGGTGTCGCCTCTAGACGGAGGATGGGGCTGGGTGATCGTCGGCTGCTGCTTCATGGTGACGGTGTGCACACGAGCAGTAACCAGGTAACACGCACACACACATGTGTATATGCACATACACACGCACAGTCAGATGTTCATGTTCCCCTTAGGATGAACTGTGAAAACGTTTCGTGAATATGTGATGATTTTATTGCTAACAAACTGAATATTTGGGGTTTGAAACGTCAGCTTAGCCTCTGAGAAACCGACGTTCTGCTTGTAAACAGTCCGTCCGGTTTAAACTGGTCCATGAAGAGCTTCATAAAAACCATGCTGGAGCACATTCCTCTGTAATTACAACCATTCAGTGCTGCAGACGTGTTCCTGATGCACTATTCACATCTTTAATGATGGTGTGAACTAGAAGATCCCTGATTCACCTCATTCTGCTTCTGTTGGAACAAAACAACTTCAAACCTTGTTTATCTGCCAGAGAAGATTTGCTGTTGAAGATCAGCTGACAGTCGGCCTGTTCAACAACATCTCCAGTAACAGCTCAGTGTCAACACACACACACACACACACAGACACAGACACACACACACAGACACACACACACACACAGACACAGACACACACACACAGACACACACACACACACACACAGACACACACACACACAGACACACACACACACACAAGACACACACACACACAGACACAGACACACACACACAGACACACACACACACACAGACACAGACACACACACACAGACACACACACAGACACACACACACAGACACACACACACACACACACACAGACACACACACACACACACACACACAGACACAGACACACACACACAGACACACACACACACACACACAGACACACAGACACACACACATATACACACAGACACACACACACACACAGACAGACACACAGACACACACACACAGACACACACACAGACACACAGACACACAGACACACACACACAGACACACACACACACACAGACACACAGACACACACACACACACACACACACACACACACACACACACACAGACACACACAGACACGCACACACACACACAGACACACAGACACACACATATACACACACACAAAGTATTGCCCCCTCAGGTGGACCACCATGGGACCTTATTTATGGCAGTACTAACAGTAGTCAATGGTTACTGTTAGCACTGTTAGCATTGTTAGCGCTGTTAGTGCTGTTAGCACTGTTAGCATTGTTAGCATTGTTAGCACCGTTGCTGCTATATAACTGCTATATTACTGTTATATAACATATATGACTGATATATAACAGATATAATATTGATATAGAACATATTAATTACTGATATATAGCTGATACATTGCTGATATACACTCACAGGCCACATAATTAGGTACACCTGTTCAGTTGCTTGTTAGCAGCTAATCAGCCAATCAGGTGGCTCTCGGTGCTTTTAGTCAGGTAGACGTGGTGGAGAAACTGCTGAAGGTCAACCGGAGCGTCAGGACGGGGAAGAACGAGGATTTAAGAGACCCTGAACGAGGCCTGGTTGTCGGTTCCAGACGGGCTGGTCTGAGTGTTTCACACCATCTCTGAACACACAACACCATCTCTGAACACACAACACCATCTCTGAACACAGAACACCATCTCTGAACGCAGAATACCGTCTCTGAACGCACAACACCATCTCTGAACACAGAACACCATCTCTGAACACACAACACCATCTCTGAACACAGAACACCATCTCTGAACGCAGAATACCGTCTCTGAACGCACAACACCATCTCTGAACACAGAACACCATCTCTGAACACACAACACCGTCTCTGAACGCACAACACCATCTCTGAACGCACAACACCATCACTGAACACACAACACCATCTCTGAATGCACAACACCATCTCTGAACGCACAACACCATCTCTGAACACACAACACAACACCATCTCTGAACACACAACACCATCTCTGAACGCACAACACCATTTCTGAACACAGAACACCATCTCTGAACGCACAACACCATCTCTGAACGCACAACACCATCTCTGAACGCACAACACCGTCTCCAAACGCACAACACCGTCTCCAAACGCACAACACCATCTCTGAACGTACAACACCATCTCTGAACACAGAACACCATCTCTTAATGCACAACACCATCTCTGAACGCAGAACACCGTCTCTGAACGCACAACACCATCTCTGAATGCACAACACCATCTCCGAACGCAGAACACCGTCTCTGAATGCAGAACACCATCTCTGAACGCAGAACACCATCTCTGAACGCACAACACCATCTCTGAACGCACAACACCATCTCTGAACACAGAACACCATCTCTGAACACAGAACACCATCTCTGAACGCAGAACACCGTCTCTGAACACAGAACACCGTCTCTGAACACAGAACACCATCTCTCTCTCAACAGTAGTCAATGGTTACTGTTAGCACTGTTAGCATTGTTAGCGCTGTTAGTGCTGTTAGCACTGTTAGCATTGTTAGCATTGTTAGCACCGTTGCTGCTATATAACTGCTATATTACTGTTATATAACATATATGACTGATATATAACAGATATAATATTGATATAGAACATATTAATTACTGATATATAGCTGATACATTGCTGATATACACTCACAGGCCACATAATTAGGTACACCTGTTCAGTTGCTTGTTAGCAGCTAATCAGCCAATCAGGTGGCTCTCGGTGCTTTTAGTCAGGTAGACGTGGTGGAGAAACTGCTGAAGGTCAACCGGAGCGTCAGGACGGGGAAGAACGAGGATTTAAGAGACCCTGAACGAGGCCTGGTTGTCGGTTCCAGACGGGCTGGTCTGAGTGTTTCACACCATCTCTGAACACACAACACCATCTCTGAACGCACAACACCATCTCTGAACACAGAACACCATCTCTGAACACACAACACCATCTCTGAACACACAACACCATCTCTGAACACAGAACACCATCTCTGAACACACAACACCGTCTCTGAACGCACAACACCATCTCTGAACACACAACACCATCTCTGAATGCACAACACCATCTCTGAACGCACAACACCATCTCTGAACACACAACACCATCTCTGAACACAGAACACCATCTCTGAACGCAGAACACCGTCTCTGAACGCACAACACCGTCTCTGAACGCACAACACCATCTCTGAACACAGAACACCATCTCTGAACACACAACACCGTCTCTGAACGCACAACACCATCTCTGAACGCACAACACCATCTCTGAACACACAACACCATCTCTGAACACACAACACCATCTCTGAACGCACAACACCATCTCTGAACACACAACACCATCTCTGAACACAGAACACCATCTCTGAACACACAACACCATCTCTGAACGCACAACACCATCTCTGAACACAGAACACCATCTCTGAACACACAACACCATCTCTGAACACAGAACACCATCTCTGAACGCACAACACCATCTCTGAACGCACAACACCATCTCTGAACGCACAACACCGTCTCCAAACGCACAACACCATCTCTGAACGTACAACACCATCTCTGAACACAGAACACCATCTCTTAATGCACAACACCATCTCTGAACGCAGAACACCATCTCTGAACGCACAACACCATCTCTGAACACACAACACCGTCTCTGAACGCACAACACCATCTCTGAATGCAGAACACCGTCTCTGAACGCACAACACCGTCTCTGAACGCAGAACACCATCTCTGAACGCACAACACCATCTCTGAAAGCACAACACCATCTCTGAACACAGAACACCATCTCTGAACGCACAACACCATCTCTGAAAGCACAACACCATCTCTGAACACACAACACCATATCTGAACGCACAACACCATCTCTGAACGCACAACACCATCTCTGAAAGCACAACACCATCTCTGAATGCACAACACCGTCTCCAAACGCACAACACCATCTCTGAATGCAGAACACCGTCTCTGAACGCACAACACCATCTCCGAACGCAGAACACCATCTCTGAACGCACAACACCTTCTCTGAACGCAGAACACCGTCTCTGAACGCAGAACACCATCTCTGAACACACAACACCGTCTCTGAATGCACAACACCATCTCTGAACGCAGAACACCATCTCTGAACGCAGAACACTGTCTCTGAACGCAGAACACCGTCTCTGAACACACAACACCATCTCTGAACACACAACACCGTCTCTGAACGCAGAACACTGGAACCTTGAAGAAGACGGGCTACAGCAGCAGGAGACCACACGGTACCACTGCTGTCAGCTGAGAACAGGAAACTGAGACTACAGTTCACACAGGATCACCAAGACTGGACAACAGACCATCCATCCTGGATCTATCCATCCTGGATCCATCCTGCCTGGATCCATCCTGATCCATCCTGGATCCATCCTGCCTGGTATCAGCGGTTCAGGCTGCTGCTGCTAGTCTAATGGTGTGGGGGTATTTTCTTGGCCCACTTTGGCCCCCTTAGTACCAGCTGAGCCTGGTTTAAATGCTGCAGCCTAGCTGAGTATCGGTGCTGACCGTGTCCATCCCTTTATGACCACAGTGGACCATCTTCTGATGGCTGCTTCCAGCAGGATGATGCTCCAGGTCACAGAGCTCAGATCGTCTCAGACTGGTTTCTATGACGATGAGTTCACTGTCCTCCAACGGCCTCCACAGTCTCCAGATCTCAGTCCAGCAGATCAGCTCTGGGATGTGGTGCAACGGGAGATTCACATCAGAGATGTGGAGCTACTGAGTGATGCTGTCAATGTGGACCAGAACCTCTGAGGAACGTTTCCACCAGCTGGCTGAAAGTAAGACACCAAGAACCGAGGCGGTTCTGAAGGTAAAGGGGGTCCAACCTTTTACTAGCAAGGTGTACCTAATTATGTGGCCGGTGAGTTTATAACTGATACAACTATGCAGTCTGATGAAGCTCGTTAAACACCAGCAGCTGTCCTTTCTTTACACTGTTTTCATCATTGTGAGTGTTCAGTTTGTCCTGAAGGAGGCGCCGGAGAGGAGAGCACTGTGTTTCCTTATAGACGGTATATAACATCATTTATATAGAAGTTATTCTCCCCAGACTGAACTGAGACAGGACCACCACGAGCACCTGACTGACCTCTGACCTCTGAGTGACTGAGGCAGCTGAACAAACAGCTTGTCAGAGTTGCGTCACCATGTTGCTGAGTGAACTTCTGCTTATCGGTGTGTGTATCCAGCTGTTAGTGGTTCAGTCAAGACGATGACTCGTTATCGACCATGACTCGTTATGGTCGATGACTCGTTATCATGCAGATCTGTCCATGTGTCTCCAGATGTTCCCAGTGAAGCCAGTCTGGTGCTCAGAGTTCCAGTTATATAACAAAACAGACGCTGTTAACCATTACATGACACACAGCTGACCCCCCTGACCCCTAATCCATAGGTAATGCTGACTCAGTGCTGCTCATGATCGATCACTAAATGCTAAATGACCGCTGACTGATCTGTGATGTCACTTCCTGTCTGCAGGTGCATCTCCATCTTCTTTGTTGAGTTTCAGGCTCATTTTGGCGCCGACTACTCTGCAACGGCGTGGATCCACAGCCTGGTGGACTGCAGCACCATGCTCTGTGGTCAGTGCTGGAGCCCTACTGACAGATGGACTGGGACCAGAACTAGGACCAGATTCACACACTGACTGGACTGACTCACTGTGTGTGTGTGTGTGTGTGTGTGTAGCTCCGATTGGCAGCCTGGTCGGTAATCGGTGGTCCTGCCGGGTCGCTGTGATGCTCGGTGGACTCCTGTCCTCCTGTGGGCTCCTCCTGAGCTCCTTCAGCAGCAGTCTGGAACTCCTGTACTTCAGCATGGGAGGACTGACAGGTGCACCAACAATATGTACAACATGTCCTCACTCATCAACATGTCCTCACTATACAAAAAATGTCCTCACATCCCAAAATGTCCTCCCTCTCCAGGTCTGGGCTTTGCTCTCTGTTACACCCCTGCCATCGCCATGGTCGGCTGTTACTTCCAGCGGCGGAAGGCATTAGCATATGGCATCGCCATGTCAGGCAGCGGGATCGGCACCTTCGTGCTGGCGCCGGCGTTGCAGCTGCTCATAGACCTGTACTCGTGGAGGGGGGCACTGCTGGTCCTGAGTGCCTTTGTCGCAAACCTCTGTGTCTGCGGGGCACTGCTCCGACCAATAACACTGCAGGAGGGGGAGAAGGAGGCGGAGCAGAAACCTGGTGAGCAGCACGTCTCCATCAGAACTCTGTACAGGACTTACACACATCCTGTCTGCCGACTCTGACTCTGTCTCCTGATGCAGGTAGCGTCTTGTCACAGGATGCCGAGCTTGCTGTAAAACATCCCAAAGAATTAGAAGACAGTCTCAAGACATCGTCGCCTTCACCTGTGCCCCTGCCTCTACTGTCAGGAAACCCCACCCCTCAGGTGCAGAGGAGGCGGTGCTTCAGCTCCTGTATCCTGTCCAGTAAGGAGTATCGCTTCCTACTGCTGCCAGACTTTCTGGGCCTGGCCTTGTCCTTCCTGTTCCTGGCCAGCGGCTGCAGCCTCCCCTTCGTCTACCTGGTGCCGTACGCTCTGAACGCCGGCGTCAACCACCATCAGGCCGCCTTCCTCATGTCCATCCTGGGAGTCATCGACATCGTCGGGAACATCACATTCGGCTGGCTGACGGACCGGAGGTAGGACAGAGTCAGACGGAAAACAATCATTACATCACACATCATCTCATTACTGGAGACACTTTCTAGAAATGTCCTCATAGATCTGAGCGTCTTAAGCTGTCACATGATCAGCGGTGAAATCGCTCCGCACTGTCAGTGTCACCCAGCTAGGTGGTCGACAGCTGAACCTGGTCAGCCTCCAGGTCTGAGAAGTGAAGAGCCAGTGCTGAGGCGTCTTAAACCTGCATTCTTTCTACCAGCCGAAAGGAGGCGACTCCTCTGGTTTATTCAGTTGTACTTAGCTCCACTCTCTCGTGTCACATCTGGTTGTATAAAAACCAAGATGGCGACGATCAGAAACAAGATGGCGACAATCAGAAACAAGATGGCGATGATCAGAAACAAGATGGCGACGATCAGAAACAAGATGGCGACGATCAGAAACAAGATGGCGATGATCAGAAACAAGATGGCGACGATCAGAAACAAGATGGCCAGCGTCAGCCCTGATGGGGATGGCAGAAAAACATATTCCAGTCATCTAAAAGAAAGGCTCACCTAAATATATGACATCTGTTTATGAATACGTTACATTTAGGATATTTTCTTGATGTCGCCGTCAGCCTTTCTGACGAGGAACCGATCTGAAAGTGAAACCGATCTCTGTCTTCTCCAGCTGAGACGTCAGAAACCATCTTGTTTCTCTTTCAGCTCGGCGTCAGATAATATTCGATATATAGCGACGTGAAGGCCTTTCTGTTCGGAGGCTGAAATACGGTTTTCTGCCGTCCTCGCTAGCAACGCTGTTGGTGCAGGACGCCGACCGCCGTCTGTACTGGAATAATACACCGACTCCCAGTACAAGCTGTCAGATAAATGTAGTAGAGTAAAAAGTACACTATGTACCTCTGAGGTGTAGTGGAGAATAGAAAGAGTACCAGAGTAAATGTACTCAGTTACTTTCCAGCACTGAGTGTGAACCAACGATAAAGTGTAAATGTCGGCGTCTCCGTCGTCAGGTGTCTGAAGCCGTACCGTCTGGCGTGCTACATCATGGCGGTGGGGATGGAGGGTGTCTGCTGCCTCTTCACGCCGCTACTCCGGTCCTTCCCGCTTCTCGTGCCCTTCGCCGTCCTCTACGGTTACTTTGACGGCGCCTACGTGGCGCTGATCCCTGTGGTGACATCAGACATGGTGGGAGCGCCGTACCTGTCCTCAGCACTGGGCGTGGTCTACTTCCTCCATGCCATCCCCTACCTGGTCAGCCCCCCAATCGGCGGTAAGGAGCCAGCCCCACCTACTGATCACCTATTGATCCACCTACCGATCCACCTATTGATCACCTACTGATCCACCTGCTGCTCACAACCACCAAACACCTGCTGTGTTCAAGGACACTCCAACATTTCTGTTACATTAAAAGTACTTATACCACACTGTAGAAATACTGTTATAATAAAATTAATACCACAGTAATAATACCGTTACAGTAAAAGTACGAATATCACTGTAGAAATACTGTTACCATAAAAGTACCAATACCACATTGTGAAAATACTGGTACAGTTAAAGTACTCATACTGTAGTGTAAAAATACTGTGTTACATTTAAAGTAGTAATACTGTAGAAATACTATGTTACAGTAAAAGTGCTACTACGACCTGTAAAAAAAAAAAAACATACTTTATAAACTTTATGAAGTCGTAAATCTAACAGAAAAATATAGTGAAGTAGAAAATATTGACATAAAATACTTCAAACTTGTACTTTTGAGATAAATACTGTCGTTTACTTGTCGTCTTCCTGCAGGTTGGCTGGTTGACGTTACAGGAAGTTACATGGCCACCTTCTTCATGAGCGGCGCCGCCCTGCTCGCCAGCGCCGTCACCCTCTCCACCATCGCCGGGCTCCGTCGTTGCCGCCGCCTGCTGACCGCAGCCGCCACGGGCGCCGAGCACGAGCCCCTCCCCCCACCCCAGTCGGACCAATCAGACTGCTTTGTGGCCTTCCAGAAGGAGGCGGTCTGTCAAGCCGCCACGTAGTCTCAGAGGGAACAACCAGATTAACTGCCACCAGAGACGACAAGGAGGCCTGTGATTGGCCAGCGAGGACGACTCATTTAGAGCCTGCTGAATCAGCACAGTGACAAAACTTGAACTTCCTGTCTGGAAAAAGTGCTTTTCATTGTTTTCTCGACACAGTCACATGACGGCGACAGACGCCTGAACAGACAATGCTAATACTAGCATGCAAGCTAACGGGAAGAAGAAAACATAAAATAAAAGAAATCAACATTTCAGAAAAACTGACAACAACAATGTATGAAGCTGAAACAACTCGTCCATTAATCAACTGCCACGTAATTAATCACCAACTCTTTTCATATTTAATTAATAAAATATTCCAACTATAAATGTGACTATTTATTATTTTTTTTTTTTTTTAATTCATCTTCAACTCTGAGAAACTGTGACAGACATTTTGACTATTATTTCATAGTTTATATAAATGAGCGTTAATTGCAGCATTTTACGAGACTGAATAAAAAAATGTTAATAAAACACAAAATACTTCTAACTAAAGATTAGACGCTAACCTAAAGACTGGAGGCTAACCAAAGACCGGAGGCTAACTAAAGACTGGAGGCTAACCAAAGACCGGAGGCTAACCAAAGACCGGAGGCTAACTAAAGACTGGAGGCTAACCAAAGACCAGAGGCTAACTAAAGACCGGAGGCTAACTAAAGACCAGAGGCTAACTAAAGACTGGAGGCTAACCAAAGACCGGAGGCTAACTAAAGACTGGAGACTAACCAAAGACCGGAGGCTAACTAAAGACTGGAGGCTAACCAAAGACCGGAGGCTAACTAAAGACTGGAGGCTAACTAAAGACTGGAGGCTAACCAAAGACTGGAGGCTAACTAAAGACCGGAGGCTAACTAAAGACCGGAGGCTAACTAAAGACTGGAGGCTAACTGAAGACTGGAGGCTAACTAAAGACTGGAGACTAACTGAAGACTGGAGGCTAACCAAAGACTGGAGGTTAACTAAAGACTGGAGGCTAACCAAAGACTGGAGGCTAACTAAAGACTGGAGGCTAACCAAAGACTGGAGGCTAACTAAAGACTGGAGGCTAACCAAAGACCGGAGGCTAACTAAAGACTGGAGGCTAACTAAAGACTGGAGGCTAACTAAAGACTGGAGGCTAACTGAAGACTGGAGGCTAACCGAAGACTGGAGGCTAACTAAAGACTGGAGGCTAACTAAAGACTGGAGGCTAACTAAAGACTGGAGGCTAACTAAAGACTGGAGGCTAACTAAAGACCGGAGGCTAACCAAAGACTGGAGGCTAACTAAAGACTGGAGGCTAACCAAAGACCGGAGGCTAACTAAAGACTGGAGGCTAACTAAAGACTGGAGGCTAACCGAAGACTGGAGGCTAACCAAAGACTGGAGGCTAACTAAAGACTGGAGGCTAACCAAAGACTGGAGGCTAACTAAAGACTGGAGGCTAACCGCAGACTGGAGGCTAACCAAAGACTGGAGGCTAACTAAAGACTGGAGGCTAACCAAAGACTGGAGGCTAACTAAAGACTGGAGGCTAACTAAAGACTGGAGGCTAACTAAAGACTGGAGGCTAACCAAAGACTGGAGGCTAACTAAAGACTGGAGGCTAACTAAAGACCGGAGGCTAACCAAAGACTGGAGGCTAACTAAAGACTGGAGGCTAACCAAAGACCGGAGGCTAACTAAAGACTGGAGGCTAACTAAAGACTGGAGGCTAACTGAAGACTGGAGGCTAACCAAAGACTGGAGGCTAACTAAAGACTGGAGGCTAACCAAAGACTGGAGGCTAACCAAAGACTGGAGGCTAACTAAAGACTGGAGGCTAACTAAAGACTGGAGGCTAACCAAAGACTGGAGGCTAACTAAAGACTGGAGGCTAACTAAAGACTGGAGGCTAACTAAAGACCGGAGGCTAACCAAAGACTGGAGGCTAACCAAAGACTGGAGGCTAACCAAAGACTGGAGGCTAACCAAAGACTGGAGGCTAACCAAAGACTGGAGGCTAACTAAAGACTGGAGGCTAACCAAAGACTGGAGGCTAACGCTAGCAGACATCTAAAATGTCATCTTGCTGTTGTTGGCTGCCAGAATCCAGATATCAAGATCTGAGATGACAATCTGTGATTGGAGGATCTAGAGAGCTACAATATCAGAGAAACCTTTCAGAGATGGAGAGGAAATGATGCTAATATTTTCTTCCTTAGTCCTTGTTCAGCCACATAGGACCAGGACTAAGGACTCCCCTTCAGTTCTCCTTCGATGGTTTAATACGTGTCCAACCGTCTCCATCTTCTTATCAGTATTGTTTCTATTAGAAGTCGACCGATATCTGTTTTCTATGGCCGATGCCGATTTGTTGGAGAATCGGGACAGCCGATGACCGATATATGATGCCGATTTTTAGGGGGGCCGATATGTTTGGGTGATTTTTCCTCCAGCTTATGAAATATAACAGCTTCATAATAACAAATGATTCACAAAATGTCTGAACTTCAGTGAATATTTATTGAACAACACCTGTGGTCTGTCTGTCCAGCCTTCATCCTGTCTGCTCTACAGCGCTCTTATATATTTAAATATAAGTAATGTATAAACTAAATATCCAACACATGAAGAAGGTAATCAAAAAACTAAACTTTGTCAAATAAACTTTTGGATGAAAATAAAGTTTTAGTGCACTTGGCAGCATTTATGTGCCTGCTTGATAATCGGCTTAATGTGCTCAGACATCGGCCGATGCCGATTATGGGGAAAAAAGTCAAATAATCGTCCAATTAATCGGTCGATCTCTAGTTTCTCAGCACCATGTTGGTTTCTGTAGTTCAGAACATCCTGCTGATCTTTCTGAGGCTGCTGGAAATCTTATCGATGTCCCTCAGTCCTTCAGTCTCTCAGTCCTTCTGTCCCTCAGTCCCTCATTTCTTCAGTCCTTCATTGCTTCAGTCAATCAGTCCTTCAGTCCCTCAGTCCTTCTGTGCCTCATTTCTTCAGTCCTTCAGTCTTTAGTCCTTCAGTCAATCAGTCCTTCAGTCCCTCAGTCACTCAGTCTTTAGTCCTTCAGTCCCTCATTTCTTCAGTCCTTCAGTCCCTCAGTCTTTAGTCCTTCAGTCCTTCAGTCCCTCAGTTTTTAGTCCTTCAGTCAATCAGTCCTTCAGTCTTTAGTCCTTCAGTCTTTAGTCCTTCAGTCCCTCAGTCTTTAGTCCTTCAGTCAATCAGTCCCTCAGTCTTTAGTCCTTCAGTCAATCAGTCCTTCAGTCCCTCAGTCTTTAGTCCTTCAGTCAATCAGTCCTTCAGTCCCTCAGTCTTCAGTCCTTCAGTCCCTCAGTCTTCAGTCCCTCAGTCTTTAGTCCTTCAGTCCCTCAGTTTTTAGTCCTTCAGTCAATCAGTCCTTCAGTCTTTAGTCCTTCAGTCCCTCAGTCTTTAGTCCTTCAGTCAATCAGTCCCTCAGTCTTTAGTCCTTCAGTCAATCAGTCCCTCAGTCTTCAGTCCCTCAGTCTTCAGTCCCTCAGTCTTCAGTCCTTCAGTCCCTCAGTCTTTAGTCCTTCAGTCAATCAGTCCCTCAGTCTTTAGTCCTTCAGTCAATCAGTCCTTCAGTCCCTCAGTCTTTAGTCCTTCAGTCAATCAGTCCTTCAGTCCCTCAGTCTTTAGTCCTTCAGTCAATCAGTCCCTCAGTCTTTAGTCCTTCAGTCCCTCAGTCCTTCAGTCCCTCAGTCTTCAGTCCCTCAGTCTTCAGTCCTTCAGTCTTCAGTCCTTCAGTCCCTCAGTCTTTAGTCCTTCAGTCCCTCAGTCTTTAGTCCTTCAGTCCCTCAGTCTTCAGTCCCTCAGTCTTCAGTCCTTCAGTCCCTCAGTCCTTCAGTCCCTCAGTCTTCAGTCCTTCAGTCCCTCAGTCTTTAGTCCTTCAGTCCCTCAGTCTTTAGTCCTTCAGTCCCTCAGTCTTCAGTCCCTCAGTCCCTCAGTCTTCAGTCCTTCAGTCCTTCAGTCCCTCAGTGACGGTGGTTGTTTTGTGCTGAGGGTCAAGATTTCTGTTTCTTCATATTAATCTGAAGTCAGCAGCTTCTATTCTGTCGTCTACATGTCCGGTCTTGAGTGTGACTCTGTAGATGAGGACAGCGAGGCGGTCTAAGTTGAAGAGGATCCGTCTGACTCCAGTTTGAGCTGATCAGGGTTCTTCACATCATCCAGTCCACAGCCTGTCTCACTCTGATTTAACGGGAAGCTGGCGTCATTAGAGCGTCCGACTTCACATCTGAACCCAGAACAGAAGTTTTCCCGAACGTCTAATGTTTCAGTCCGTCTCCACGGAGACGATCAGACGCCTGAGTCTCTGGACGCGACGATATCTCTTCTCTGCCTACTGTGTCCTGTTTGTTTTCATTCTGTTCAATATTTTGCAGATTATGTTTTCTCCAGTTGTGACAGTGTGTTCTTCTTCGTGCTAATATTGAGCCTTCTGCTAACCACAGCTGTCAGTCATTGGCTGCAGTACAGACGGACCAGAACCTGAACCAGGACCAGAACCACCAAGATGATCCTGTTCAATCCTGAGACGCCAAAGAGCCGTTCTATGTTCAGAATAATATACAACATTAACATCGTTTGGTTTTTGTTGTTAACACTGATGAATTAAAGGAACATTCTGTGGTTTTACGTTCAGTATAATGTAATGTTATTTGCTATTTTAGGGAAATAATTAGAATAATAATATTATAGCTTCAGATGAAGTTTCACATCGATGGAGTAGCTGATCTGAGTTTTCTACAGTTATCTGGACGTAAACAGAAAGCCGTTCACGTGGCAGACTGGACGATCATACAGCTCTAACTAAAGCTAGGCTATAGAGCTGGCGCAATGCTAACGAGGCTAACTACAGCCAGTGACTGAAGATCCAGAGTCACAACTCCCAGCAGGAAACATACAATCACTTTTAATTTTCATTTATTTTTTATCAAGTCAAACAGATTATTGTTCTGTTCTCTCAGCAATAAAACTAAAATCATCAATTACCCCAAAAACCCCTAAACTGTACAAATATTAGAATAAAACTCTCTGGACAAGTTTTAATACTGCCGAGTGATGTCATGTGATGATGATGTCATGTGATGATGATGTCATTTCCTGCAGGTCTTGGAGCGCAGCTGTCTCTTAATAGTCAGGTGATCACTCTCCTTGTCCTCCATTAGTCCTCCTGACACCTGAAACAAGACGACCAAACGCACATCAAACACACGATTATACATATTACCTAATATAAACGTCTATAATGTAAAACGTTCACTTTATATAAACGTCTATAATGTAAAACGTTCACTTTATATAAACGTCTGTAATGTAAAACGTTCACTTTATATAAACGTCTGTAATGTAAAACGTTCACTTTATATAAACGTCTGTAATGTAAAACGTTCACTTTATATAAACGTCTGTAATGTAAAACGTTCACTTTATATAAACGTCTGTAATGTAAAACGTTCACTTTATATAAACGTCTGTAATGTAAAACGTTCACTTTATATAAACGTCTATAATGTAAAACGTTCACTTTATATAAACGTCTGTAATGTAAAACGTTCACTTTATATAAACGTCTGTAATGTAAAACGTTCACTTTATATAAACGTCTGTAATGTAAAACGTTCACTTTATATAAACGTCTGTAATGTAAAACGTTCACTTTATATAAACGTCTGTAATGTAAAACGTTCACTTTATATAAACGTCTGTAATGTAAAACGTTCACTTTATATAAACGTCTGTAATGTAAAACGTTCACTTTATATAAACGTCTGTAATGTAAAATGTTCACTTTATATAAACGTCTATAATGTAAAACGTTCACTTTATATAAAGACGGTGGTCATGCGACGTCACACGGTCCAGTCGCGTGACCACCGTCCCTCAGTGACGTTCAGTCACGTTCTGTTACTTTGTGACATCACAAAACTTGTAGAACGTTGTCTGTTCTAGAACCTTCTGTTATTAGTTAGTCAGTCAGACCTTCATGGGAGACGCAGCCTAGTGTGAGCAGCGTGACAGTTAGCTAGTATTACTGCTACTACTACTACTACTATTACTATGGTAAAAATAGTGGTGTATTTCTACAATGACCGTCAATACAGCAGTACTCTTTTACTGTGCTCCACTTCAGCTTTGAATATCTACTTTCAGCTGCAATGGCAGTGATCGTCCCTTCAGGAGACCAGGTACGATTCCTGATCTTTATCAATCTTTTGATTTCTCCGATTGATCTAGGCCAGTCTACTTTTCATCTGTTCAAATGATTAGGAAACAAATGATTGAATTTGATTTCAATATTGCTTTGATTAAATACAACGTTGGCAGGTAGTGGTAGTTTTAATGGAGTATTGCAATGTGCTTAGAGCTGGTGAAGACCCTGATCGTGGTCTGAGGCTGAACTAGACTCTGGTGACAAACTGACTCAGTGTGTTTCAGTAAAAGAAGCTTCACAACTCTGCTCTTTAAAAGCAGAAGCTGGCTTCAGTATTTTCAGCTGTCTGTCTGTGTGGATCCACCGTTAGGATGGGACTGCTTTCTCAGCTTCTACATTTATGTCTCCAAGCTGCTTGAAGCCGCTGATCATCATGGTCCCAACCAGGACCAACCAGGATCATCGTGGTCCCAACCAGGACCAACCAGGATCATCATGGTCCCAACCAGGACCAACCAGGATCATCGTGGTCCCAACCAGGACCAACCAGGATCATCGTGGTCCCAACCAGGACCAACCAGGATCATCGTGGTCCCAACCAGGACCAACCAGGATCATCGTGGTCCCAACCAGGACCAACCAGGATCATCGTGGTCCCAACCAGGATCATCATGGTCCCAACCAGGACCAACCAGGATCATCGTGGTCCCAACCAGGACCAACCAGGATCATCGTGGTCCCAACCAGGACCAACCAGGATCATCGTGGTCCCAACCAGGATCATCGTGGTCCCAACCAGGACCAACCAGGATCATCGTGGTCCCAACCAGGACCAACCAGGATCATCGTGGTCCCAACCAGGACCAACCAGGATCATCGTGGTCCCAACCAGGACCAACCAGGATCATCGTGGTCCCAACCAGGACCAACCAGGATCATCGTGGTCCCAACCAGGACCAACCAGGATCATCGTGGTCCCAACCAGGATCATCATGGTCCCAACCAGGACCAACCAGGATCATCGTGGTCCCAACCAGGACCAACCAGGATCATCGTGGTCCCAACCAGGACCAACCAGGATCATCGTGGTCCCAACCAGGATCATCGTGGTCCCAACCAGGACCAACCAGGATCATCGTGGTCCCAACCAGGACCAACCAGGATCATCGTGGTCCCAACCAGGACCAACCAGGATCATCGTGGTCCCAACCAGGACCAACCAGGATCATCGTGGTCCCAACCAGGATCATCATGGTCCCAACCAGGACCAACCAGGATCATCGTGGTCCCAACCAGGACCAACCAGGATCATCGTGGTCCCAACCAGGACCAACCAGGATCATCGTGGTCCCAACCAGGACCAACCAGGATCATCGTGGTCCCAACCAGGATCATCATGGTCCCAACCAGGACCAACCAGGATCATCGTGGTCCCAACCAGGATCATCGTGGTCCCAACCAGGACCAACCAGGATCATCGTGGTCCCAACCAGGACCAACCAGGATCATCGTGGTCCCAACCAGGATCATCATGGTCCCAACCAGGACCAACCAGGATCATCATGGTCCCAACCAGGACCAACCAGGATCATCGTGGTCCCAACCAGGACCAACCAGGATCATCGTGGTCCCAACCAGGACCAACCAGGATCATCGTGGTCCCAACCAGGACCAACCAGGATCATCGTGGTCCCAACCAGGATCATCGTGGTCCCAACCAGGATCATCATGGTCCCAACCAGGACCAGAAGAACCAGCAGGTCTCCCTGCTTATAGTATAATATGTAAATATTTGAAATGTTTTATATTCTTTTTGATTATTTACTGATGTTTTTTTACATATATTGCATGTCTTAATATAAAAATGTATACATATTTTGTTCTCATTTTTATTATTTACTATATTTTATTATTACTACTATTATTATTTGAATGTAAAACATTCACAGGTCGTATAAACGTCCAAAATGTAAAGTCTGTGACTCAGAAACTCGTCCTGGTCCTCACAAAGACTGAAAGCACCAAACACTCACCACGTCCGGGGAGTCGAGCAGCGGAGACGAGACGTCCATCTTGTAAAGCTTCTTCCGTCCTCGTTTTGGTTTGGTTGCCGTGGTAACCGTGTCCACTGAATGTCCACTGACAAGGCCAATGATGGTTTTAGCTGCAGAGACATAGAGAGGATATACAGTACTGCTAGTACTCCTAGTACTCGTAGTACCACTAGTACTACCACCACTGTAACCAACCTGTTCAGCACTGACCTTTGCTGCCCAAGATGGAGGGAGAGCTGTGGATCAACTCTCCGATCCTCTGGAGAGTCCCGTCTCTCTTCTCTTTCACCACAGAAGAAGACTGGACAGAGACAGAGAGAAATGGAGAGATAGAGACAGAAACAGAGATATAGACAGAGGGAGGGATAGACAGAGAGATACGGCAATAGAGAAACAGAGAAACAGATATAGACAGATAAAAAGACAGATGGAGATAGAGAGAGAGACAAAGATAGGGACAGAGATATGAACACCAGAGACAATATCTATAGTATACACATTATAAAGAATATATCTGAATACACTATAAATACATCAGACTAGGTAGTATAACTATCTCAGGTAGCTTGTATATACTGTGTAAAGAAACGGAGAGAGGATTAATTCAGACTACCTTCTTTAGAAATATTAAATCTGAACATAGAATAATAACATAGTATATGCAGCAGCGGTGTGTGCTGCGGTTTTAGTTTTAAATCAAATGAAGTGAAGGTGTGAACCAGCGTGTAGGTCAGAGCAGGACTGAACATGACGATGCAGGTTCTCACCTGTTTGCTGTTTCGAGTATTTCCTCTCACTCGGTTTCTCTTGTTCTCACTGAACACCAGGTCCTGAAACAGTGAGCGATCAGTGAGATCAATATAAGAACTACAGGTCTGAATCGGTGAAATGCCCCTTTAATCAGCAAACACACCTGCACCTCGCAGCTCTTCCTCTTCCTGCCGGCGGTTCTGGGGGTCTTCTTCCTGCCTGCCATGTTGGATGTCGGAGCCGACGCATGGACGTCCTCCTCTGGAAGAACAGCACACCTCTACACCAACACAGGACAGCTTCAGCAACCCTTCCTCCGTCTCTACCTTCACTTCCTGTCACCACCTCACTAAACCATGGAGCCCTCAGGTAACATGCTCACCTGAGTTCCCCTCCTCCTTCACCTGACTGAACACTAATGTGGACTGTGACTCCTCCATCTTCTCATTATCTAATTAGAGTATAAAGCCCATCCGGTAACAAGCTCACCTGTGTGTTTCCCTCCTCCCTCAGTCTCTGTATTCTCTCCATCTCTTTCCTCACAGCCTCAAACTCTCTGCTCCTCCCCTCCTCCTCCTCCTCCTCCTCCTCCTGCTGCTGCAGCCTCCCCTTCCTCTCCTGGAGTCTCTGGATCTCCTCCTTCAGTTCCTCCACCACCGGCACCTTCCTCGCCTCCACCTCTCTGTTCTCCTCCTCCTCCCTCCTTTGCAGGTACTCCTTAAGACGCTCCAGCTCTGATGGAAAAACAGATCAGATTTATCTCCTGATCACATCATCAATATGTTCTCCACTGTTTCAGGACTGATGATGATGATGATACCTGCTGTTAGAGTCTCCGTCTGTCTGCAACATTCTTCTACCAGCTTCTCCTTCTCTGACACCACTCGCTGCAGCTCTGACACACACATTACAAGAAATAGATTACTACAAGAAATAGATTACTACAAGCAATAGATTACGACAAGAGAAAGATTACTACAAGAAAGAGATTACTACAAGAAACAGATTATTACAAGAGAAAGATTACTACAAGAAATAGGTCACTACAAGGGAAAGATTACTACAAGAAAGAGATTACTACAAGAAATAGATTACTACAAGAAATAGATTACTACAAGGGAAAGATTACTACAAGAAATAGATTACTACAAGAAAGAAATTACTACAAGGGAAAGATTACTACAAGAAATAGGTTACTACAAGGGAAAGATTACTACAAGAAAGAGATTACTACAAGAAATAGATTACTACAAGAAATAGATTACTACAAGGGAAAGATTACTACAAGAAATAGATTACTACAAGAAATAGATTACTACAAGAAATAGGTTACTACAAGGGAAAGATTACTACAAGAAAGAGATTACTACAAGAAATAGATTACTACAAGAAATAGATTACTACAAGGGAAAGATTACTACAAGAAATAGATTACTACAAGGGAAAGATTATTACAAGAAAGAAATTACTACAAGGGAAAGATTACTACAAGAAATAGATTACTACAAGGGAAAGATTACTACAAGAAAGAGATTACTACAAGAAACAGATTACTACAAGAAATAGATTACTACAAGGGAAAGATTACTACAAGAAAGAGATTACTACAAGAAACAGATTACTACAAGAAATAGATTACTACAAGGGAAAGATTACTACAAGAAATAGATTACTACAAGGGAAAGATTACTACAAGAAATAGATTACTACAAGAAATAGATTACTACAAGGGAAAGATTACTACAAGAAATAGATTACTACAAGGAAAAGATTACTACAAGGGAAAGATTACTACAAGAAAGAGATTACTACAAGAAAGAGATTACTACAAGAAATAGATTACTACAAGGGAAAGATTACTACAAGAAATAGATTACTACAAGGGAAAGATTACTACAAGAAAGAGATTACTACAAGAGAAAGATTACTACAAGAAATAGATTACTACAAGGGAAAGATTACTACAAGGGAAAGATTACTACAAGAAACAGATTACTACAAGAGAAAGATTACTACAAGGGAAAGATTACTACAAGAAAGAGATTACTACAAGGGGAAGATTACTACAAGGGAAAGATTACTACAAGAAAGAGATTACTACAAGGGAAAGATTACTACAAGAAAGAGATTACTACAAGGGAAAGATTACTACAAGAAAGAGATTACTACAAGAAAGAGATTACTACAAGGGAAAGATTACTACAAGAAAGAGATTACTACAAGAAACAGATTACAACAAGAGAAAGATTACTACAACAAATAGATTACTACAAGGGAAAGATTACTACAAGAAAGAGATTACTACAAGAAACAGATTACTACAAGAGAAAGATTACTACAAGAAATAGATTACTACAAGGGAAAGATTACTACAAGAAAGAGATTACTACAAGAAACAGATTACAACAAGAGAAAGATTACTACAACAAATAGATTACTACAAGGGAAAGATTACTACAAGAAAGAGATTACTACAAGAAACAGATTACTACAAGGGAAAGATTACTACAAGAAACAGATTACTACAAGGGAAAGATTACTACAAGGGAAGGATTACTACAAGAAAGAGATTACTAAAAGATAAAGATTACTACAAGAAATAGATTACTACAAGAAATAGATTACTACAAGGGAAAGATTACTACAAGAAACAGATTACTACAAGGGAAAGATTACTACAAGAAATAGATGACTAGAAGAAATCGATGACTAGAAGAATAGATGACTAGAAGAAATCGATGACTAGAAGAATAGATGACTAGAAGAAATCGATGACTAGAAGAATAGATGACTAGAAGAAATCGATGACTAGAAGAACAGATGACTAGAAGAACAGATGACTAGAAGAAATCGATGACTAGAAGAACAGATGACTAGAAGAAATCGATGACTAGAAGAAATCGATGACTAGAAGAATAGATGACTAGAAGAACAGATGACTAGAAGACAGGTGACTAGAAGAACAGATGACTAGAAGAATAGATGACTAGAAGAATAGATGATTAGAAGAACAGATGACTAGAAGAATAGATGACTAGAAGAACAGATGACTAGAAGACAGGTGACTAGAAGAAATCGATGACTAGAAGAATAGATGACTAGAAGAACAGATGACTAGAAGAATAGATGACTAGAAGAACTCGATGACTAGAAGAATAGATGACTAGAAGAACTCGATGACTAGATGAACAGATGACTAGAAGAACTCGATGACTAGATGAACAGATGACTAGAAGACAGGTGACTAGAAGAACAGATGACTAGAAGAATAGATGACTAGAAGAACAGATGATTAGAAGAACAGATGACTAGAAGAATAGATGACTAGAAGAACAGATGACTAGAAGACAGGTGACTAGAAGAACAGATGACTAGAAGAAATCGATGACTAGAAGAATAGATGACTAGAAGAACAGATGACTAGAAGAATAGATGACTAAAAGAACAGATGACTAGATGACAGATGACTAGAAGAACAGATGACTAGAAGAACAGATGACTAGAAGACAGATGACTAGAAGAATAGATGACTAGAAGAACAGATGACTAGAAGAACAGATGACTAGATGGACAGATGACAAGAATAGATGACTAGAAGAACAGATGACTAGAAGAACAGATGACTAGAAGACAGATGACTAGAAGAATAGATGACTAGAAGAACAGATGACTAGAAGAATAGATGACTAGAAGAATAGATGACTAGAAGAATAGATGACTAGAAGAACTCGATGATTAGAAGAATAGATGACTAGAAGAAAGCGATGACTAGAAGAACAGATGACTAGAAGAATAGATGACTAGAAGAACAGATGACTAGAAGAATAGATGACTAGAAGAACTCGATGACTAGAAGAATAGATGACTAGAAGAACAGATGACTAGAAGAACAGATGACTAGAAGAATAGATGACTAGAAGAACAGATGACTAGAAGACAGATGACTAGAAGAATAGATGACTAGAAGAACAGATGACTAGAAGAACAGATGACTAGAAGAACAGATGACTAGAAGAATAGATGACTAGAAGAACTCGATGACTAGAAGAACAGATGACTAGAAGAACAGATGACTAGAAGAACAGATGACTAGAAGAATAGATGACTAGAAGAACAGATGACTAGAAGAATAGATGACTAGAAGAACTCGATGACTAGAAGAACAGATGACTAGAAGAACAGATGACTAGAAGAACAGATGACTAGAAGAATAGATGACTAGAAGAACAGATGACTAGATGAACAGATGACTAGAAGACAGATGACTAGAAGAATAGATGACTAGAAGAACAGATGACTAGAAGAACAGATGACTAGAAGAATAGATGACTAGAAGAATAGATGACTAGAAGAACAGATGACTAGAAGAATAGATGACTAGAAGAACAGATGACTAGATGAACAGATGACTAGATGAACAGATGACTAGAAGACAGATGACTAGAAGAACAGATGACTAGAAGAACAGATGACTAGAAGAACAGATGACTAGAAGACAGATGACTAGAAGAACAGATGACTAGAAGACCATAGCTCCTGACTGATTGGTGTTCAGGATATAAACGTCTCCACTTTGATTTCTTCATCTTCTTACCTTCTTTCTCCCTCTCCTGGTTCCTCCTCCCCTCCTCCTTTGATCTCTGCACCTCCTCCAGTCTCTCTTGCAGAGCTCCACCCTCAGACTCAAGCTCCGCCCTCAGGCTCTGGAGCTGGCGAGTGTGCTCTGCTTTCTGATTGGCTAACTCGCTGCTGAGCTGAACACACCTGTTTTCACTGCAGGAGAATGACGAGGAGAGTGATGCTTTCAAAGCGTGTATCGATAGAGTGAGAAGTTTTCCTGTCACCTGTATGGAAATCAATAAACCCTTCTGATGATGTTATTGATGAACCGGTCACACTCCTGCTGTCTACCTGAGCATCAGAGCTTCCTCCAGCTGGCTCCTCTCTCTCTGCAGATCTTGGATCTGTTGGGATTTCTGAGACGATCTCTCCAGCGCTGCCTGGCTCTCCTTCTTCAGCTCCTCCATGGCGGCATGGAAAACACTGCTGCTGCTCCCCTCCTCCTGAATCAATCAATCAATACATCAACTGTGCTGCTCCGCCCCTCCTCCTGAATGAATGAATGAATCAATCAATCAATACATCAACTGTGCTGTGTAGACAGAGAAACAGGAACAGGAAGTACCTTGACTCCCTGTGGCAGACTGTTGATGCTGTCAACATTCTCGTCTGATTGGCTCTCCAGGTCCTGGAGGCGGGTCGTTGCGGTGCTGAGCTGCTCTGATAGGCTGTCAGACTTGTCAGTCTGCTCTTTGAGCTTCATCTGGAGACTGGTCACCTGGAAAAAAATGTTAAAACTAGAGGTTGACCGATTAATCCTCCGACCGATTAATCGGGCCGATTATTCAACTTTTTTCACGATCGGCCATTTTCTGAACAGATGGGGCCGATTTTCAAGCAGGCACATCTGTGGGCAGCCCAACGTTGTTGAACATATGACTCCGCCCCCTGTGTCAATCAAATCACTCTCCCGGCAGCCCTCGGTGGCCGACGGCCGGTGGCCGAACCGATGAAGCCGTCTGTGGTGCGTTCAGCTGGTTCGGTGTTAAAGGCTCCCGTTAGCTCCGGGCTGCTCTATGACAGGCTGTAGTATTGATGAGCTCCGCTGTTATCGGCTCTGGTTTGGTAGCTGAGCAGCTCTCATTAACGCTGCTGTAGCACTGTGTTCACCCAGTGAACTATGACGCAGAAAAGTAAACTTTAAAAGCGGGATTACACTTAACTTAAAAGTTTGCATGTGAGGGCGTACACACGAGCAATTTGTCAAAACATTTATCTAAAGGGTCAGTTAGCTTTCCTCATCCCACCTGTGTGGGTCCGACGTCGGCCAGCGTAGTCCTACAGCAGATATGAGCAGCTGTCTGACACCAGGGAACACTTACTCTTATTATTGATCACTGAGATTATGGCCATATGGCTTATAAAGGTGTATGTCAACAAATAAAAGAGCTTTAGCACAGTTTTGGGAATGTGCTTAAAAGGTGCTGAGCCCTGTACTATTACTACAGTTAACTACCATGTCCACTACTATTACTACACCTTCAGTCATCTGTGTTTTTTAAATGTGCATGGAATAATATATTTACAGGATAAATTACTTTAAAATAAAACGCTAACCTTGGATTTCTGTCTTTTTTAATAACTGAGTCTGATGGCTGAGCAGAAGCTGAATCTGTGACGGCAGCAGTCAGCAGGACTGGGATCATCTCTGAGGAGCTCATGGGACCAGGATGGGAGGCGTGAAGGAGAGACTCAGGACTACAACTAAAACCACGTACACGTTTTGTATTGTTCACACATCTTGTAAATTTCTCCACTGTGGGACTAATAAAGGAATATCTTATCTTATCTTCCTTCCCTCAGAGACGAGCCGAGGCCGCTGGCCGGTATCTAATGCTGCCAAGTCAAGTCAGTGCACTCAAACCTTTACGTTCGTATTCACCTAGTTGTTTACTTGAGGGTTTCGTTTTATTTAAATGGTAAGTAGAATACAGACAGAATGCACTTTACTATACATATATTTATGTGTACAAGTGTTACATACATTTTTCAGACCAAAAACAAACTAACTTTTCTGCCAGTAGGTTTACACATTTATGTTGTCAGAGACAGAGATTATTTTTTTCAGTGCAGACACAAAATGCAGGTGGGAGAGACAAACCAGTGCTGTTCAATAAATGTCTACGTAAGTGAAGAAGTTCTGTGTATGATTTGTTATGATAAAGCTGTTATATTTTATCAGATGTAGGAAAGAAAGAAAGCCAGCCATAGATATCAGCCCCATCATGTGTCGGCCATCGGCCGGCCTAATTCTGATAAATAAATAAATGGATAGATAGATAAATAAATAAATAAATAAATAAATAAATAAATAAATAGGCATCGGCCACTAAAAAAAAAAAAAAAAAACTTATCGGTCGCGAACACTTCAAACTGATGCTAAATTTGCCATGTTCTGATTGGAGCAGATTGTTGATGCTAAAGTCAGAACCTGGGAGGGTTTCTGGACAATATCTGGTATTGATTAGTGTTATTGATTTACTATAATGAATATATACATACATTTACATAAAACAGCATATTAGTCCACTAACATGTTGATCGGCTGATTAAATACTGGACTGATCTCCCGTTAAGGGTCATTTAAACAGATTAAAACGTGATTAATTTGTGATTACATATTTGAACTGACTGCTGTATCCGGTGTGTGGAGCAGTACCTCAGTCTGGAGCTGGAAGATGCCGTTAACCAGAGCTTTGTTCTCCTTCGTCAGCCTGGATGTTTCCCTCTGCTCCGACTCCAGAGACAAAAACACTGAGTCACAGTTTGGACACTCGTCCACATCTAGAAGACACAGAAAGAGACAGACTTTAAAAGACTTCATTCAAATATATTGACCACGTACTGGCCAGTGTCCGACACCTAACGCCCCAGACACACTTACTACTGATCCACATACGTCAGTCCCTGCCGTGTATTTCCCTGCTGTAACAGTGGAAGCACAGGGGCGAATGTCCCTGTATTGATTCCAGTTTGTCATATGTGCTGCCTGAACAACACACTAACCCTCAGGTGCTGCCCATCCTTTGAGCCCCTTGTTGTCTAATGACTCCATTATTGTGGTGCAGGCTGGTGGTCAACAATGCCTCGTAGCCCAGTAACCACAACTCTTAAATATAAAAAGGGCAAGTGAGGATTTCACTTCCTAGACATCATCTGTGCAAGTTAGGATAAGCCCAAAACGGCCCTGATGGAGGGAGGAGGTGGTGCAAAAGTGGCCTTTTCATGCCGGAGGCTGGGCTTAGACCCAACAAACTTAGCATTAGCATTAGCCCCTCTGTTTTAACAGTGTAAGCAGGTTCATCTCCTACCGGTCAGCTCTTGCATCTTCTGCTCCTTCTTCAGCTCCTCCACCTCCTCCTCCCGTCTCCTCATCTCCTCCTCCAGGGTCCTCCTCTTCTCCTCCACCTCCTCCTCCCGTCTCCTCATCTCCTCCTCCAGGGTCCTCCTCTTCTCCTCCACCTCCTCCTCCCGTCTACTCATCTCCTCCTCTAGGGTCCTCCTCTTCTCCTCCACCTCCTCCTCCCGTCTCCTCATCTCCTCCTCCAGGGTCCTCCTCTTCTCCTCCACCTCCTCCTCCCGTCTCCTCATCTCCTCCTCCAGGGTGCTCCTCTTCTCCTCCACCTCCTCCTCCAGGGTCCTCCTCCTCTCCTCCACCTCCTCCTCCCGTCTCCTCATCTCCTGCTCCAGGCCCCTCCTCCTCTCCTCCCTCTCACTCAGCTCCATGATGGTTTTCTCTTTCCTCTCATTTTCCTCCTGCAGCCTCCAGATCTCCTCCTCCAGAACTGGGGAGCCTGAGGAAACAGACCATTAGTGTAAGTAGGCGTGTAAACTTCCATCCCTCCTCCTCCTCCTCCTCATCTCACCTCTCTTTTTGGCTGGTCCTCTCTCCTCTTCGTCCTTCACAGCTTCACGCTGGCGTTTCCTGCTCTCCTCCTCCTCTCCTGTCGTCCTCAGACAGCTGCAGGTCTGCTGAAGCTCCAGCAGCTCCGACCGGATCGACTCCACCAGATCCCTCTAAAGACCAGGATGTGGGTCAGAGCATCAGTCACTGACAGAATCTGGTCCTTTATATCATACCAGCAGTAGACCAGCTACTCCCCTGTCCTGAGAGGGTACAGGGTAAATTACTGGTTGTGTGAATGGAGTCTGGTGGCTCTGAATAGAGTGACGTAACGGCTTCAGTTCCCCGTCAGAAAGGGCTGTCTGCCAGCGAGGTAAAGAGGTGAACATATTCTACTGCTAGCACTAGCTCAGTCAACGTTAGCTGTGTTAAGTTTGGAAATAGCTGAGAGGGTTTGGATTCTTCTGAGGTGGGGTTGTATGTATGCTCCCGTCTTCTGAGAGGTAAAACGACTTGTTTGGTGAATGGAGCCTGGTCTGTTCTTGAAGAGAGGGATTGCTGTCAGACAGCCCTTTCTGACGGGGAACTGAAACTGTCTTCAAAAACACCAGACTCCATTCACAAAAACAGTAATTTTACCTCTCATATACATACAACCGCCCTTCAGAAAATCAAATTAATGGATTATGACATGGTCAAAGGTTTGTTTCTATCTGACATGGCAATACAGCCTGAACAGGTGACCTCTATATTTCTATTCTAAAGAATCAGATCTTTGGTATGTTTACGTCTCTGGTGGCGTTGTCCACGGTGGCGTCCATGGCGGTCTGGAGTTTGCTGATGATGTCGTCTTTCTGCTGACAGATCTCCAGCAGCTCTGATAACTTGTGCTGCTGCTGCTCCAGACTCTGGAACACCAAACACATCTTTACTGATCTAGTTAAATCATGCTAAACTGTGCCACAGTGCACCAAAACGCAGCAGACACCACAGAAGAAGACAATCTACTGTACCTTCTTGGCCTCCTGGAGTTGGTCATGTGACTGCTGCTTCTCCAGTCGCAGCACCTCCAGCTCTGCAGGTACAGAACAGAGGTCAAAGGTCAACATTACATCAATAAAACAACCAGAAACTAAAGCTGAGGGTGTTTATCAGATTCCAGAAGGATCCCTCAGCGGATGAACTTCAAGGACGCTACATCATTGACTCCACCAAAGGACTGGTCCAGTGTCCAGGATCATACCAGTCCTACCAAGGACTGAGACGCGTGTCCTCCATAAGGCCTCTTTAAAAGTCTCTTCTGACTCCCGTCATTCAGCGAGCGATTAGAGAGAGACTGTGGGGTCCTTCTGGCATATTTTCACATCTAACTCCATAAATTAAGAGTTTATTTTGACCAAACCAGAATTGGTGACTGTTGGAGAGACTAACCAGGATGGTTTAGATGAGTTTTATTTTGTTTCTGTCGAGTCTGAAGTGTGTTTTACAATCACAGAGGTGAAATTATTGTTTTCTAATCGAGTCTGGTGGCTTTGAGGAGGAGCCAAATTCCTGTTGATTTTATTATTTATTAATAGGCCTGTATGTTTTGAATTGTTCTAAATAAATACAGATAAGATAAGATAAGATATTCCTTTATTAGTCCCACAGTGGTGAAATTCACAAATAAATACCATGTCCATTTGTTCCACACTGTCTACGTCACGTGTCAAACTCCAGGCCTGCGGACCAAATTAGGCCCGCCACCTCATGTTATGTGGCCCGCGAGGGTTTACAAAGAATATATGATGATTATCATACAATTCTGCGCCGCTTTACAGAAGTACGGTGTCCTTAAACTACATGTCCCACAATGCATCTCCATGATGTTACATAAAGCGTCTCAGTATCAGCGGTTTCCAGCAGCGGCGCTCTAGCCGAGCGATGGAGTCGTAAAATAATCTGAACAGAACCAAAATGTCCCAGAAAAGCAGAGTTGGAGCAGAGGGAAGGACAGAAAGAGGATCCATGTTAGTGGTTGATGGAGACCAGCCGGTATGTCTTCTTTACTACGAGGCAGTAAAACACTGTCACACCACTGTCATCTACCACATGATCTCAGCTGATCAGCTGCTGATCAATAACAGTTTATACGCCACAGACTGAACGTTAGATCAGAGCTCATTGATCTGTTGGACTAGAGTTCTGCCCCTCTCAACTCCCACCACAAAGTTACACTAAGCTAATGGAATAAACTGGGTTTGATAATATTGGTGTGATGGTAAAAAAAAAGACCTTTATTATTCACTAGAGGATTATTTTGATCTTTGATGGATGAGTAATGATGAGGGTTTCTGAATCTCATCAATTCATGGATTTATGTTATAATAACACATAGAAATGTGAGTGTGTCCACATACAGTATTTTTATGTCTACATTCATGCAGCTATATTGATGCACCAGCATGTGTTTTTGTTACTGAACTCATTTTTTAAATAAACCGTTCAGTATTTCTGCTTGCAATTATTTTTCCTAGACTTCTGCTTTCAGAGTTAATCATTAAATACATTACTACTAAAACTAATAATAATCAAATGCAGAGGCAGTTTTGTAATATGATCAAGAGTAGATATATTAATATAGTATATATAATAAACCGGCCCTCTGAGGGGAACCACGATGCTGCTGTGGCCGGGAAGAAGCTGAGTTTGACTCCTGTGGGTTATACTGTTCAAGAGTGTAAGATGCTGAATGTTAGGAAGGAGTCAGACCTCCCCTCTATAGGATCTCTGTGTGAGTGTGTGTGTGTGTGTGTGTGTGAGTGTGTACCTGAAGTGAGTGTGTGTTCAGTCAGACAGCGATGAACACTCTGAGCGTCCTCTCTGATCTTCTCCAGGTCTTCAGTCACTGAGCTGATGATTCCCTCCAACACAGCAGCCTGCTCCTCCTGACATCATCAATGAGGTTATTAATCACTATGAACATCATCAATGAGGTTATTAATCACTATGAACATCATCAATGACGTTATCAATCACTATGAACATCATCAATGAGGTTATTAATCACTATGAACATCATCAATGAGGTTATCAATCACGATGAACATCATCAATGAGGTTATCAATCACGATGAACATCATCAATGAGGTTATTAATCACTATGAACATCATCAATGAGGTTATCAATCACTATGAACATCATCAATGAGGTTATTGATCCCTACTAAACATGAGTGGTGTTTCTGGTCACCTTGCTGGTGTCAGTATTAACTGGCAGCAGGTTGACCGTCTTGCTGACAAGGTTCTTCAGGATCTCAACTCTCTTCTCAGCTCTCTCCTCCAGGATCTCCCGCTCCTTCTCCAGACGCTCACTGACAGAGGAAACACGCCGTTAGGACGCCACGGCGCTACGAGACCACGCCGTTACGAGACCACGCCGTTACGAGACCACGCCGTTACGAGACCACGCCGTTACGAGACCACGCCGTTACGAGACCACGCCGTTACGAGACCACGCCGTTACGAGACCACGCCGTTACGACAGTTTCTTGTTTTGGTTGACGGATACAGAACAAATATGATGTCACACTACTCAGACTACCACAATAAAAGCGGTAACTTTCTTCTACCTCCACATAGACTCAGATGAAGCAGATGTATTGATTCTGACATTAAAACATCTTAGAAATCATAAAAATAAAACATTTTAAAACTGCGATATAGAGGTGAATGGACTTGTTGCCACCCATAGTCACTGTGCTTTCCGCCGCGGCAGCGTCCGTTACAATGATTTACCATTCAGCTCTCATCACCATGTTACCTGTAGTCTTTCTCCATCTTGTTGTAGAGCTCCATGAACTCGGCGCTGACCTCTTCCCTGATCTGAGCCTCCAGAACCAAACGCAGCGCCGCCTCCCTGTCCGACCGCTGACACACACTCAGATTAACATTTAACAAGAGATTAAATCATCAGAGAAGAGAAATACTGTCATCTAAATTAGATCATTACCTTCTCTTCTACCTCCATGGTCCTGTCCCCTTCCTCCTCATCTTCCTCCCCTCCTGCCTCTAGCACTGTTCCCTCCATCCCACTCTCCTCCTCCTCTTCCTCCTCATCCTCCACCTCAGACTCTTCACCTTCCTCATCCTCCAGCACATCCTCCAAGGTCGTCTCCCAGGCGACCAGCGAGCTCTTCCTCCTTCGCCCCGACACGTTCCTGCGTTGGTCGGCCTCGTCAATGATCATCGATAGCTCCATCGCCGACCTGTGGGGGGCGTCGTCCGGGACCGCCGGCCTGGAATTCAACACCACCACCTGGACAAAGAGAGGTTTACTCCTCTTCATCAATCAAGCAAAAACCTCGAACTATAGATGAGTCCGGATGCAGGCAGAAATAAACATGCTGCCGATCCTGCATTCAAAACCTCAGTGTAAACTGTAGTGTATACAACAGGAGCAGGAGACGGCTAACACTTGTTAGCTAGCTAGACTGTCTGTCTCTAGAACAGGGTAGTTAGCTGGCGAGCTAGTCTGTCTCTAGAACTGGCTAGTTAGATAGCTAGCTAGTCTGTCTCTAGAACAGGGTAGTTAGCTGGCGAGCTAGTCTGTCTCTAGAACTGGCTAGTTAGATAGCTAGCTAGTCTGTCTCTAGAACAGGGTAGTTAGCTGGCGAGCTAGTCTGTCTCTAGAACTGGCTAGTTAGATAGCTAGCTAGTCTGTCTCTAGAACTGGCTAGTTAGATAGCTAGCTAGTCTGTCTCTAGAACAGGGTAGTTAGCTGGCGAGCTAGTCTGTCTCTAGAACTGGCTAGTTAGATAGCTAGCTAGTCTGTCTCTAGAACTAACTAGTTAGCTAGCTAGCTAGTCTGTCTCTAGAACTGGCTAGTTAGATAGCTAGCTAGTCTGTCTCTAGAACAGGGTAGTTAGCTGGCGAGCTAGTCTGTCTCTAGAACTGGCTAGTTAGATAGCTAGCTAGTCTGTCTCTAGAACTGGCTAGTTAGATAGCTAGCTAGTCTGTCTCTAGAACTAACTAGTTAGCTAGCTAGCTAGTCTGTCTCTAGAACTGGCTAGTTAGATAGCTAGGTAGTCTGTCTCTCGAACTGACTGCTCTCCTCCTGCTGAAGTAGCCTCCTAGCGGTGAGGACTGAGGCAGAGGGACCGTGACCCAGCTCTGTCTGCTGTTAGCCTCATTTTCTGTAGCATGGTGGAATCAGCAATGTAGCTAGCTAACTAGCCAGTCACTAAATTAGTAAAATTTAACAACTTAATGCTTCATCCACTCACTCTGGTCACAGCATAGGAAAGCACAGTGCTATCACCAGATGAGGGACAACTTTGTTCACCTCATTTTCTGTGTTTCATGGTGGAATTAGTGAGCTAAGCTAGCTAAGTAGCCAGCCGTCGAACCAGCGGGCTGGTGGCCAACAGCAGGGCTGTAAAGATAAACTGAGGGCATATAAATCTCTGGATGTCTATAGTTAACAATCCTTCGAGGCGGCAGTAGCTCAGTCTGTAGGGAGTTGTCTTGGGAACCGGAGGGTCACCGGTTCAAGTCCCAACATGGACCAAGAACTGAGTGTGAACTGGTAGCTGGAGAGGTGCCAGTTTACCTCTTTGGCACTGCCAAGGTGCCCCTGAGCAAACCCCAAACTGCTCGGGGCGCTTGTCAGGAGCAGCCCCCCCACTCTGACACCTCTCCATTGATGCAGGTATGTGGGTCCTGTTTGTGCATGTATGTATTTCAGGTCTGCATGTACTGTATGAAAAAACTTTAACAGTGTAAAAACTGAATTTCCCCTCGTGGGACTAATAAAGGTTGTTGTTGTTGTTCTTCTTCTTCAGTAAAGTCAGTCAAAAAGAGAGTCGGTCAATATCAGAGAAGAGTTTCAGAGATGGAGAGAAAGGGTTGTTAATATTTAGCCTTCTGCTAACAGCAGCTGTGAGCCATTGGCTGACCTCGCTCTCGTTAGCTCTCCGTGGCAGCAGGGCTCCTCGCCAACCAACCCCCGCTCTGCACGAGAGGGAGGGCTACCTGGTTGATCCTGCCAGTAGCACATGCTAGTCTCAAAGACTGCGAATGGCTCATTAAATTGATCGCTCTCACGTTACTTGGATAACTGTGGCAATTCTAGAGCTAATACATGCCAACGGGCGCTGACCTTGTGATATCTGGATTCTGGCAGCCAACAACAGCAAGACGATATTTTAGATGAGGAGCTTCCAGCTAACACCATGACCTCATCACTAAAAAGGTCTATAAGACTCAACCCTACGGTCTATATTCAGACACACCTGTTGGACACTATACAGGTGAGTCTGGGCTGTGCTGACCTTCTGGGCGAGGGCGGAAAACTTGAGGACGTTGAGCGTCTCATCGAAGCAGGACGAGTTCTGGTTGATGTTGACCACCATGGAGACCCGGCCGGCACCACAGAAGAAGAACTGCAGGAAGTGGGTCAGCTTGGACTCCCTGAAGGGAATGTGGTGCTGGAACCTGCAGAGGATCAGATCAGACCCGTCACCCTGCTGTCTCAGACTTTCTGTTCAGATATCACTCACGGGCGGCGGCGTCCTACTTGGCGTGCTGGTTGAGCCTCATGGCGTTGATGCACTTCCCGAGCGTCAGCAGAGAACTGTTGATGTTTCCCGCCTCCTTCAGTCGCTCTCCGGTGTTGTGAGTCCGAGAACAGCGCTCAGAGCCAGCCAGGTCGCACAGAGACAACCTCACAAAGACACATTCAGTTACCATCTACTGTAACGTCATCCCTCCTCTATGCTAAAGCATCAACAGACCCAGTCTTACTCGCTGATGCTGAGGACTCTGGCAACGCCAACGGCATCCACTCGGAGGATCCTGATGGAGAAGATGCTGTGGCTGCAGAGACATGCAGAAACTGGTTACTCCTCTGTTCTCAGATGCCGATGATACGATATTGATGACTTTCTGTCTTTAGCCGCCGCATCATTCACTTCAGTGACATGAGCAGCAGCACAGAAGGCTGCTCGCCTGAAGCTTCCTGTGCTGCAGTTTTAACTTTACAGAGTTGCGATATCATGTCTGAGCATCATAAACCTGTGTATGTACCATGATGCTGTTTTAATGCAGAGCTGAAATACGGTGGTTTGATCCCCCTGTTGGGGGTTTGTTTAGCTAATTTAATCATCAGCCTCCTCAATATTTCACCTTTCAAACCAATCAGGTACCAGCTGTGTCATTTCATTGGTTAAAAAATCTTTTATTTTCCATGGTTCAACGGCCAGTCTGCCACTACCATCATGCGTACAGTATATGATCTCCGTTTAGCCCTCTGATGTGTAGGTACCATCAGTAATAATGGAGCCACACACAGGACTCAGCCAAGGTTGAACCAGGGTTGATTGTGTGGGTGAAAGGGTTAACCCGAGTCGATCAACTCGGCTTCACGAACCAGGTCGGACCAGGGTCGTTAAAAATCGGGACAGGTCGAGCCTGTTTGGTTGTAAATGATAGCCTGCAACATAACTGTCACAGCTTGCTGTAGCTAAACCAGACGTGGACAGACTTTGAGCTGCTGGCTGTCAGCGGTGAGGAAGAAATAGATGATGGGACAACGTTAACGAACATGACAAGGCCGCTGCATGAGAGCGACGTCCACCATGTTACACAGAAACACACTATGTTAATAATAAGACGACCAGCAGACGGTGCCGCCAGCTGTTTTTAAAGCATGTTTGCTCATTATCTTTTTTTTTTAATTTAACTTTTTATCTTTCCAAATAAAGGTACTTAAAGATCAGAGATGTGGATTGCAAGCAAAAATACTATTAGAAAATCACTGTCGTTTTAACTGTTAGATTTTTTATAACTTAACGACTATGCAGAAAATGTAGAATCACGACCCATCCCTCAATAGATCCCTCTGTCACCTGTTTTCCTTGTTATAAGAACCAAACCCTCATTACATCATCCAGCTGTTAGCAAACTAAATGAAATATAGTCTCATTCTGATACGTTACCCCACATTATCCAACAGATGAACCACTTCAGTAGGTCGACTACATGAAGCAGATTTCTGCTGGGATGGTGGGTTGACTGAAATATACATTTCAGTCTTCAGAGGAGTATAATCAATTAGTAAATGTTGTTTATATTATCATATCAGTTAACACGATATAGTCTAATATATGATAAATGGGTTCTGTAGATAGAGGAACAAAGGTTCATGTTGATTGATAGATTCTGTAAATCTCTATGTTTTTACATACATTACAGCTCCATATATGCAACATAGTTCAACGGTTTATAAAGATACACATGCTGTGTGAACTATATTTATACTGAATCCATTCTGTGATATTTTCTGGTTTTGCACACACTGTTGATCTACTATCATCTCCTCTCTGTCGTCCTCCACCAGCAGCTCACTGACCTCCTGCTTGACAGCTGGTTCAGTCTGGTGGAGGAGAAACTCTGGTTCTTCTTCCCGATCTTCATCACTCTGTAGGCCTCATCAGAGCTGTTCACCTGGACCCACCGCAGGTCTGGAACACATCAGCACACAGGAAGTTACACACTGCAGCTCAACCAGAGCCCACATCAGCACCGACGACGCCATCAGTAGAGCCTCGGTTCACGACCTAACAAGGATTGTATATACTGTTTATGCAGGGTTGGGTTACACTACTTCATACGGAGCTACTGCCATCTTGTGGTGCTTGTATGTCACTAAAAAACATAAACACTCATGAAACTAACTAACTGAAACTCTTTAGGGGATTAATCCAGGACCTCAATGAGTTAAAAACACCATCATGCAGTTGAATTAGTAAATTTAAATACCTTTGATGAAGGAGTTTCCTTTGACATCCTGAGACAGACGCAGCACCGTCCTCTTGTGGTGTCCAGTGGGAACCTGAATACCACATGATCAGTCATATGATCAGTGAACCACATGATCATGAAAGTAAACATGGAGGAAGTGGTGGAGGGAACCAGAGTCCTCCCATTTGTACCAAAATAGAGTGAACATGCTATATCCTATGGCTAGCTAGCTAACCACGATACCAAATGGAGCTACTTGTAAGTTAACATTAGCTACTGGAATGTTTGCTATTAGCCTACGAGCTAACTGCATGTTTCAGATGAAGATTCCCGACTTCAATCATATAAATCTCTCTCTCTCTGTCTCTCTCTCTCAATATCCAAATATACTAGTGTGGGTGATCACAACGTAGCTACATATGCTAGTGTAGGTTATCACAACGTAGCTACATATGCTAGTGTAGGTTATCACAACGTAGCTACATATGCTAGTGTAGGTTATCACAACGTAGCTACATATGCTAGTGTAGGTTATCACAACGTAGCTACATATGCTAGTGTAGGTTATCACAACGTAGCTACATATGCTAGTGTAGGTTATCACAACGTAGCTACATATGCTAGTGTAGGTTATCTCAAGGTAGTTAAATATGCTAGTGTAGGTTATCACAACATAGCTAAATATGCTAGTGTAGGTTATCACAAGGTAGTTAAATATGCTAGAGTAGGTTATCATAACGTAGCTAAATATGCTAGTGTAGGTTATCACAACATAGCTAAATATGCTAGTGTAGGTTATCACAAGGTAGTTAAATATGCTAGAGTAGGTTATCATAACATAGCTAAATATGCTAGTGTAGGTTATCATAACGTAGCTAAATATGCTAGTGTAGGTTATCTCAAGGTAGTTAAATATGCTAGTGTAGGTTATCACAACGTAGCTACATATGCTAGTGTAGGTTATCACAAGGTAGTTAAATATGCTAGTGTAGGTTATCACAACATAGCTAAATATGCTAGTGTAGGTTATCTCAAGGTAGTTAAATATGCTAGAGTAGGTTATCATAACGTAGCTAAATATGCTAGTGTAGGTTATCACAACATAGCTAAATATGCTAGTGTAGGTTATCATAACGTAGCTAAATATGCTAGTGTGGGTTATTATACTGAAACTAAATATGCTAGTGTAAGTTATCATAACGTAGCTAAATAAGCTAATGTGTAGGTTATCATAACCTAGCTAAATATGCTAGCTTAGGTTATTATACTGAAGCTATGATAAGATAAGATAAGATAAGCCTTTATTAGTCCCCTGAGGGAAATTATCTGTAATATGCTACTGTAGGTTATCTGAGGCCTCTTCTTCAGGTCGTCCTCCATCCCTTTGTAGTAGAAGGCAGAGCTATGATCACATTATCATGTGACCTGGAATAGCAGCGGTTTACACCTTTTACTCACTCGCTCTAGGAGAAATGATTAGCGTACCTTTACCGTGGAAAAGACCAATTCCAGTTCTGTGAAACAACATGCCAGAAGTGGCGCACATAATTCATGCAAGGCATCATGGGGGCTAAACATAAGGTGGATATGACCGAAGCTGGCAATCTTCAGCTGAAACATGTATCTCGCTCGTAGGCTAATGGAAAACATACCAGGAACTAACATTAGCATGCGAGCAGCCCTGTTTGGTACAGTGCTTAGCTAGCTAGCATTAGTATACTCACTGGGGATTTCTGTCCTCTTGTTTCTCAATCGTTTTTCTTCATGCAAATTTCCACCAGGAGAAGTATAAGGCAACATTATAGTGAGAGACTAAAAACTCTGAGACTGAAGACACGTTGTCTTAAGTTGTGAGAGGACATCAGACTCAAAGTTTTCAAAGCCTCCTAGCAGATGGTAGGTATCAGTCAACTACACCATAAACTCTCACCACACAACTGCAAAGCCAGCTCTATGTCTTGAGTGTAGTTTAGTGTTACCTGTTCCAGCAGGTCGTGGATGTTGTCGTTGTAAATCTCACAGAATGAAACCCAGACAGAGAAACGGACGTTTGAGTCAACGTCCAGACAGAAACTGTCGGCCTCAGAGACGCTGTTCACACTGCTGTCGGTGCTCAGCGATGAGCCTGAAAACACACAAACACACACACACACACACACATTATCGTTTTTGTGAGGACTAGCCTTTCCAACGGTCATACCTGAAAATAAAAACATCAGGTAAGATCAGGAGTGATTCCTGTGGGCTGTCCAGGATTCTGATTAAGTGGTCAGTCCCCACATCGTGGCTGGACTCCCGGCATGGGGACCCCACAAATACATAAAAACAAGGCTTACATGTTGAGTATTCTGGGTTAAACTTTAGAATAATAACATCAGTCACTGACCATCAAGAAAAGTTGATCTTCCAGATGTCTGAGTTTTGTCGCTCTGCAAAGAAGAAGAAAAGGAAGATGGAGAAACTAGTACGGTACACAGTAGTACACACAGTAGAAGTACACAGATGTTGTAGTATTTATACTGTGGGACCTCTTTGAGCAGCCTCAACAGGTTCCTCTTGCTGCTGGACTCTGCTGCCTGCTGGTCTGGAGTCAGTCTGCTGAAGTCTCTGCAGCGCTGAGGCTTCAGATCGGTCCGACTGTACAGACAACCTTCAATACTGTTGAAGATCACCGACAGAGACCTGGGCAGCAGACCCAAGTCGTGGTCAGGACCTGAGACACAGACAGGAAGTCGGAGACTTACAGACGATGTGACGTGAGGTTTAAACTGTCATGTCCACTATCAAAGGAACCGTTGACCTCTGACCTCCAGATGTGTGGATGTAAATGGGTTCTCTGGGTCCCCACCAGTCTCCCCTTTACAGACATGCCCACTTTCTGATAGTCCCAGTCAGTCTGGATCAAGTCCTAGTCAAGTCAGCACTCTGACACACTGACAGCTGTTGTTGCCTGTTGGGCTGCAGTTTGTCATGTTCTGATTGGAGCAGATTGTTGATGCTAAAGTCAGAACCTGGAAGGGTTTCTGGACTATATCTGGTATTGATTAGTGTTGTTATTGATTTACAATAATCAATATATACATACATTTACATAAAGCAGCATATAAGTCCACTAACATGTTGATCAGAGGATTAAATACTGGACTGATCTCCTTTAAAGGACATTTTGAACAGATAAATAATGTGTGATTAATTACCATTAAATATTTAATTGATTGACAGCTCTAATAATATTCCATTTCTACAAATAGATCCCCCTAATAATTACACACTAGTCATTTAGAAAACCAAAACAAAAACAATGTGCTGATTAATTAACAAAATATGGTCCAGAAAGCAGAAGAGCAGTTGAAATGTTTCAGTTCAGGGTGTAACTGACAACAGCAGGTGTGTGAGGTGGTGGTCAGAGAAACCAGGTTACCCAGGTAACCAGAGAAGGTGTTTACACATGCAGCAGGTCAGCGATCAGGTTTCTCCTCCACTGACCTCCGAATCAACACGTTACCGTCCTATTTTAAAGACAGCAGACTGACGGAGCTGTGAGGCCACAGACAGCTGGTGGTTCTCACCCACGAATGTGAAGGTCTTTCCAGCGTTGGTGACTCCGTACGTAAACACCAGACAGTTCCCTCCATTCAGAACATCTCGGACCAAACCACGAACTGAACCTTCAAACACCGCCCTCTGACTGGCCTCCGGGTCGAACACCTGGAAACACAACAACAGGTACACACCGACATCTGTATGACAACCAGGTAAACACCAACATCTGTACGACAACCAGGTAAACACCGACATCTGTTTAACAACCAGGTAAACACCTGACATCTGTATGACAACCAGGTAAACACCAACATCTGTATGACAACCAGGTAAACACCTGACATCTGTATGACAACCAGGTAAACACCTGACATCTGTATGACAACCAGGTAAACACCTGACATCTGTATGACAACCAGGTAAACACCTGACATCTGTATGACAACCAGGTAAACACCTGACATCTGTACGACAACCAGGTAAACACCAACATCTGTATGACAACCAGGTAAACACCAACATCTGTACGACAACCAGGTAAACACCAAGATCTGTACGACAACCAGGTAAACACCAACATCTGTATGACAACCAGGTAAACACCAACATCTGTACGACAACCAGGTAAACAACCAACATCTGTACGACAACCAGGTAAACACCAACATCTGTACGACAACCAGGTAAACACCAACATCTGTACGACAACCACGTAAACACCAACATCTGTTTAACAACCAGGTAAACACCGACATCTGTATGACAACCAGGTCAACACCGACATCTGTTTAACAACCAGGTAAACACCAACATCTGTATGACAACCAGGTAAACACCAACATCTGTACGACAACCAGGTAAACACCAACATCTGTTTAACAACCAGGTAAACACCTGACATCTGTATGACAACCAGGTAAACACCAACATCTGTACGACAACCAGGTAAACACCAACATCTGTACGACAACCAGGTAAACACCAACATCTGTACGACAACCAGGTAAACAACCAACATCTGTACGACAACCAGGTAAACACCAACATCTGTACGACAACCAGGTAAACAACTAACATCTGTATGACAACCAGGTAAACAACTAACATCTGTATGACAACCAGGTAAACACCAACATCTGTATGACAACCAGGTAAACACCAACATCTGTACGACAACCAGGTAAACACCAACATCTGTTTAACAACCAGGTAAACACCTGACATCTGTATGACAACCAGGTAAACACCTGACATCTGTATGACAACCAGGTAAACACCTGACATCTGTATGACAACCAGGTAAACACCTGACATCTGTATGACAACCAGGTAAACACCTGACATCTGTACGACAACCAGGTAAACACCAACATCTGTACGACAACCAGGTAAACAACCAACATCTGTACGACAACCAGGTAAACACCAACATCTGTACGACAACCAGGTAAACAACCAACATCTGTACGACAACCAGGTACACACCAACATCTGTTTAACAACCAGGTAAATACCAACATCTATCTGACAACCAGGTAAACAACTAACATCTGTATGACAACCAGGTAAACACCAACATCTGTACGACAACCAGGTAAACACCAACATCTGTTTAACAACCAGGTAAACACCAACATCTGTACGACAACCAGGTAAACAACCAACATCTGTACGACAACCAGGTAAACACCAACATCTGTACGACAACCAGGTAAACACCAACATCTGTACGACAACCAGGTAAACACCAACATCTGTTTAACAACCAGGTAAATACCAACATCTGTACGACAACCAGGTAAACAACCAACATCTGTACGACAACCAGGTAAACACCAACATCTGTTTAACAACCAGGTAAATACCAACACCTGTATGACAACCAGGTAAACAACTAACATCTGTATGACAACCAGGTAAACACCAACATCTGTATGACAACCAGGTAAACACCAACATCTGTATGACAACCAGGTAAACACCAACATCTGTATGACAACCAGGTAAACACCAACATCTGTACGACAACCAGGTAAACACCAACATCTGTACGACAACCAGGTAAACAACCAACATCTGTACGACAACCAGGTACACACCAACATCTGTTTAACAACCAGGTAAATACCAACATCTATATGACAACCAGGTAAACAACTAACATCTGTATGACAACCAGGTAAACACCAACATCTGTATGACAACCAGGTAAACACCAACATCTGTATGACAACCAGGTAAACACCAACATCTGTTTAACAACCAGGTAAACAACCAACATCTGTTTAACAACCAGGTAAACAACCAACATCTGTAACATCTGTATGACAACCAGGTAGACACCAACATCTGTATGACAACCAGGTACACACCAACATCTGTATGACAACCAGGTAAACAACCAACATCTGTATGACAACAACACCAGTGGATGTCAGCAGCAGGTGTGAACGGGGCCACACTTACCTGTGTGAAGGTGAACCTCTGTGCCGTCTGAGGGAGGGCCTTGTCGCTCTGTCGGTTTGATTGACAGCTCCTGGGGGCCCTCAGGACCACAGTGTTGGGCCCCTCGATGCTCACACACTCCTGAAATACATCCAGAACACACACATGATGTTTATAGATTCATCAATCTGACTGTACAGCAGGAGACCAGAGTAACAGGAGAGGCAGCAGTCAGTCATACAATAATAATAATAATAATAATAATAACCATCTCTACGCTGACAGGATTTCACTACATGGCAGTACGCTAGTTTGATGCTCATGTTGAAATATTTCAACCCCCACGACAATGTGAATTTTGCATTTTGTTGCATCATCGCTGCCATTCATGACGAACGACGTGAAGTTGCATCTGTTGGCCTCTTTGTATTGACACTGTATGTAGTATCTTGGTGTGAATGCAAAATAACAGCACCATAAATTACATTTCTATACCACAATAACAACAAATCTCTCCTTTGGTCATGGTGATGACATTATAAAATATGACATCAGACACTTGAATCTTCTTTATAGAAGCTGTGAATGTAATAAAACGACACCAGGTTCAGCCCTGTGCTGTTGTGTTACTAATATCTAACCCAATGATTTCATCTCAATTAGAGGTCGACCTATTAATCGGGCGGATTAGTTGACATTTTCTCATAATCGGCATCGGCCGATGTCTGAGCATATTAAGCCAATTATCAAGCAGGCGCATCAGTGGTCAGCCCAGTGTTGTTGTTGCTGTAGAACAGGTGTGACTCCGCCCCCTTGTGTCAATCAAACTGCTGTTCTACCAGCAGACTTCAGCAGTGTTGACAAGGTAAAGACGTTGTCGCTATATTTAGTGAGTTTTCAGACCCCTTCAGTGAATCTTTTTCAAAAAAGCAATAGCACAAATCTAGTGCCTTTTCTGGTGCTATTGGAGACTGATGTCAAAGCAGGTATCGTTCTTCCTCTAGTCAACGAGCAGCAGGAGCTGCCGTGGACCACCTCTAATCTCAATAATAGTTTGGAGTCAAATTTAAAAACAGTTTTCGGATTCAGAATCCAAATTTACTGACAACTAGATTTTCATATATAGAGACAGCAAAATTAAAGATGACAGAAAGAACTACAACAGTCAACAAACAGAAATGAATGTGTGTGTGTGTGTGTGTGACCTGTGACCCCCCGTTGTCTTTCTCGGCGGCGGTGAAAGGTCGAACCCTCAGGTAGACCTGCAGGTTCTCTGACTGAACGGCGTCCTGATGACACATAACAACATCGGTCAGCATCCTGCCACTCAGTGCTGGGAAGTAACTGAGTACATTTACTCAACTACTGTACACACGCATATCCTGAGTGTAAAACTGAATTTCCCCACTGTGGGACTAATAAAGGAATATCTTTCTTTCTTTCTTTCTTTATCCTGAGGTACTTCTACTTTGTTGAAGTATTTCTACATTCTGCTACTTTGTACTTCTACTACACAACATCTCAGAGTATCAGAGTGTATCAGAGTGTCAGGAGCAGCCCCCTCACTCTGACATCTCTCCATTGATGCATGTTTGTGCATGTGTGTGTTCAGGTCTGCATGTACCGTGTATAAGTTAACAACAGAGTGAAAACATTGAATTTCCCCTCGTGGGACTAATAAAGGAATATCTTCTTCTTCTTCTACAGTTATTTAATAACTTTAGGTACTTCACAGATTATTAAAACTAATATAATTAACTCATAAATAAATACTCATGTATGATATTTATATATAAGTACATGATCTGAGTAGTTCTTCCACCACTGCGGACGGTCGGACAGACAGACAGACAGGTAGACAGACAGACAGGCTTACCTGTGCAGGTAGAGCAGTGAATTCACCCAGCAGATCTCTCTTGATGTCGCCCACCTCCACCGGTCCGACTCTCTCCGGCTTCCCTCCAAAACAAGACTCCATCATTTCTGCAGAGACACCACGTCACTTTATCCACACCTCACTCTGAAGGGTGAAACGGGAGATTATCCATCTATAATCCTCTGTATATCTATAAAGGAGCCTGATCATTCAAGAAACACCTCCATCGATCTCTCTGGACGGATAGTGAGCTTTAAATGTTCTGGTGTGTAAACGGACTTCAGCTGATGAAGGAGAGACGAGCCGCAAACCGGACTGGTTCTCTGCCATCACTAACTCTGGTTCAACGTCCTGCGCTAACAGTCACAACAGAGTACACAGCAGCTAATCACCATCTGCAGCTAACGCTGTTGTTAGCATCAGCGAATCACCATCTGCAGCTAACGCTGTTGTTAGCATCAGCTAATCACCATCTGCTGCTAACGCTGTTGTTAGCATCAGCGAATCACCATCTGCAGCTAACGTTGTTGTTAGCATCAGCTAATCACCATCTGCTGCTAACGCTGTTGTTAGCATCAGCGAATCACCATCTGCAGCTAACGCTGTTGTTAGCATCAGCGAATCACCATCTGCAGCTAACGCTGTTGTTAGCATCAGCTAATCACCATCTGCAGCTAACGCTGTTGTTAGCATCAGCTAATCACCATCTGCAGCTAACGCTGTTGTTAGCATCAGCTAATCACCATCTGCTGCTAACGCTGGTGTTAGCATTAGCCACATCTAGTTAACTCTAGAGTACTCGCGTCTATCTGTCGGCTTTTAAAATCCTTTGTAAACAAAACGTCACATTACGTCACAGCTGTACAAGTTAAACGGACATATGATCAAACTGTAACTCACTGCGGACGTGTTTTATTCAGCACACGGAGCATTTAAAGCAGGAAACACCGGCAGACAGTCGGTAACGTTAGCTAGCTCCTGCTGCTTCCCTCTACGCGCTCTACTTTTTAAACTGGGATCGGAGGACCAATCAGGTGGCTGGTACAGTGTGTCGTCACAAATATCCCATACAGTCTCGCGAGACTATGTGAATAACGTAAAACACCAAATAATGTATGATGTCATGTATATTATATATACTACTAGTTGACATTTATATTATTATCAGTATTTTTTAATGTGCAAACACAAATAAATAACAGGATGTGACATCACACAGGTTTTCTTTGAGCACAGCTGAACTCTGCTGATGAAGGTCAAGAGATGAGGCTGAAAGCTGCTCATGAAATGTAGCAAGTGATCCTTCAGTCTAGCAAAATGTACAAATAAACCGTACATACGATACAAACTCTAAACAGACTAGTTTGACTTTAAAGAAAAATCATATTGGTGTATAATCTGTGATGGGATGTAACTAAGTATATTTACTCAAGTACTATTAGTACTTTTACTGCAGTAAATGCGTACTTCCTCCAACAGAATCTACTTTTACCAGCTGGTGGCGAAGAAGAAGAAGAAGAAGAAGAAGAAGAAGAAGAAGAAACACCGTTTGACGTCATCAGCCGGAGACGGCGGTAGGAGGAGGATTGGAGCGGATTGTTGGATTAGCAGCTAGCAGCCGTTTATCTGGATCCAGGGTGACTCTGGAAAGGTTTCTGTTGTTTCTATCGAAAATACGAGGAGAGAAGGAGAAAAGGAGAGGAGGAGAAAAGGAGAGGAGGAGAAAAGGAGAGGAGGAGAAAAGGAGAGAAGGAGACGTCAGAGTTCACCGCGACGAGACGCAGCGACCCGGTTTCCTTGACAACGGTGAGAAAGCGTCATCAGCGATCATCTTCTGATCAGATCAATAATAACACCGATGATAAGTCTGATGGCTAAGAAGTACATTCATGTAATCACGTTACATTCTTAAGTACTCCTGGAGTACTGGAGTACTCCTGAATTTCCCTCCGGGGATTAATAAAGGTTCATCTTATCTTATCTTATCTCTTATCTTACTTCCATCTTATGATACCACCTTTACCTGACAGCTGTAGGAACTAATAATAATAATAATGTAATAAGTACATGTACTCAAGTACTGTACTTTAGTACCACTACCAGGTACTGAGCAGAACATGGAAATACTTAAGTAAAGTACCAGGAGTATTTACATGATTGACTACTTTCTACTTCTACTCCACTACATCTGTAGTTACTTTACAGATTACAGGATAAAATGTAACATACACAGTAATGCAGCACTATTATTAATCCAGAAACATACACACATAAATATAAATGTACCCAGCAGGTAATCCACCAGGTGACCCCACCAGGTGACCACACCAGGTAACCCAGCAGGTGACCCCACCAGGTGACCCAGCAGGTGACCCCACCAGGTGACCCCAGCAGGTGACCCCACCAGGTGACCCCACCAGGTAACCCAGCAGGTGACCCCACCAGGTGACCCAGCGGGTGACCCCACCAGGTGACCACACCAGGTAACCCAGCAGGTGACCCCACCAGGTGACCCAGCAGGTGACCCCACCAGGTGACCCCAGCAGGTGACCCCACCAGGTGACCCCACCAGGTGACCCAGCGGGTGACCCCACCAGGTGACCCCAGCAGGTGACCCCACCAGGTGACCCCACCAGGTGACCCAGCAGGTGACCCCAGCAGGTGACCCCACCAGGTAACCCAGCAGGTGACCCCACCAGGTGACCCAGCGGGTGACCCCACCAGGTGACCCCACCAGGTAACCCAGCAGGTGACCCCACCAGGTGACCCCAGCAGGTGACCCCACCAGGTAACCCAGCAGGTGACCCAGCAGGTGACCCCACCAGGTGACCCTGCCACCCCATCATGTCATCTGTGGAGTCCAGCGGTGATGGTGGGAAGTGGCTGGACGCCCACTATGACCCGGTGGCGAGCCTGTACACCTTCTCGTCCTGTGTGGACCTGGCAGACCTGAGCGGGGACGGGGAGAGCCGGCTGGTGGTGGGCGACCTGGGCTCGGGCTCGTCGGGCATGAAGCTGAAGGTGTACCGCGGCACAGCGCTGATGAGCGAGAGCACGCTGCTGGACCTGCCCGCCGGCCTCGTCGCCTTCTTCATGGACCTGCACGAGCCGCGCATCCCCGCCGTCGCCGTGGCGTCTGGACCCTGCATCTACGTCTACAAAAACCTGCGTCCGTACTTCAAGTTCACACTGCCGGGCCTGGAGGTCAACACGCTGGAGCAGGTCTGTGATTGGTCCGTTCACTGTGACCACAGCTACAGACAAACGCAGGGTCAGAGTTATATAACATCAAGAACAGTTTGATCTTTATATAAAATAATTATATATAAATGTATTTATACATAAGTAAATCAAATAAATGTATTACATATATGCTCATAGATATATTAAATTATGTATAAATGTATTTATTTAAATTATATATACATTTATGTATGCATAAATAAATGTATCTATAAATATTTATTTATTTCTGTATAAATACATTTAATGTACATATTTATATATAAATAAAATACATTTATATGTAAATGAATAAATATAGCTTTATCAATCTGAAAGTGTCAGGTCTCTATGAAGGAAACTGAATCTCCTGTGTGGCGAGATGCAGCAGCCGACATCCAGTCAAACACAGTGACAATCTTCAGATAATTAAATGATGTTATATATAATGCTGACGGCTGAAACGTTAACAGCAGAAACAGCAGCGTCATCCTTTAGTTAGCGTGCTGGAGACGAAGTGGCGTGCGCCTGTGACGTGCTGTGCTGTGTGTTCTGATTGGTCAGGACGTGTGGCAGCAGGCGAGGGAGGGTCAGATCGACCCTCTGACCCTGAAGGAGATGCTGGAGAGCATCAGGAAGAAGGCCGACGTCCCGTTATCCGTCCGATCGCTCAGGTTCCTGTCGCTGGAGGCCGCTGACATGGACCACTTTGTCCAGCTGCACAAACAGCAGCCAATCAGACGCCAGGTAATACCCATCATAACAATAATACCATTAATAACCGCATCCTCATAAATACTGTGATATGATTGGTCGATACTGGTTTCAGACCGTCATCACCTGCATCGGGACCCTGAAGAAGAGCACAGCGGATGAGGACGGTGTCAGCTGCCTGGTGATTGGGACGGAGAGCAGCGACGTCTTTGTCCTCGACCCAGAAGCCTTCATCATCCTCTCCAAAGTAAACACACACTGCTGGTCTGAACTAGTCCTACTGGGAGGACAGGAGTGTTACTGGAGCACCACAGGGTTCAACACTGGGCCCCCTTTCTGTTCAACCGACCGATGAGTTTAAATCATTTACGCTTCCTTTGCTCAGCTACATGGTGATTTCTAAGTTGAACTGTTGAACCTTTCTCAGCACTAACTCCATCAGTCAATGAAACATGTTTTCCACATTAAAAGCACTGCAGCCTACTTGTTATTAGAGGCTTTTAATGTGAAGGAGCTTCACATTGTTTGGGAGTGTGATGAATGTTTGTATGAATCAGGAGCTTTCTGTCACATCTCATGGCTTTCCTCAGTTGTCATGGAGACATGACCTAAACATGCAGTTTAGCTTGTGTGTTAAAGTAAACAGAATTAAAGCTGCGGCGCCCTGTGAGCACGTCGGGTTACTGACAGCGTATTGCTGTGACCGTGGGACACTGACTGCAAGTCAGATGTTATTATTTTTAATTGTATACCACTTCCTGTGTCCACTATGCAGCGCTACAGAACACAGTAATTATACGTCATGTTGCTGTCTATCATGTGTAGATCACACCATGTAAATCTCATGTTAGCTGGAGGCTACTTCCTGTCAATAGGGAGCGCTATGACTATAACTCAGTATGGTCATGTAGATGTCTTCAGCCAATCAGACAACGTGAAGTTAAGTTCCCATCTCACGGTCAAACATGCAAATAGCTCACCTCGCCAAGGCAACGCCATTCCACGAAAACCTAAAAGCTTCGCCACTTACTGTCATGAAATAACATGAAAACGCTGAGATCAATCTGATGAATAATCCAGGAGGATTTCAAAATGTTCCATACCTTTAAAATGCCGTATTGTCACATGATCTATGAATCATCGTTCAAGGTATCAACTATTCCTTCACCATTTATTACCTGGAGGGTTATACCAACCCAGTTTGACTCTAATCCGATAAACCCTCTAGGAGGACTAGTCAGACTGTAGCGTTGGAACTGATGAAGCCACTTGGATAAGGGGCGAAACGTCTTCAGAGACAAATCTAAGTCCAGGTTCCTTCGATTCAGTTGTTGCCAGAATGAATCTGAGCTGGATGAATGAGAACCTGCACAGTTAAAAACACACAACATTCAAAATGGCCGACTTCTGGTTGGGTGAAGCTACTGAAAGCCGTGAGGAATATGTCTAATATCAGAGCAACTGTGTTCCATCTAAGGCCTTCCAGACATTAGGCGACGCTTTGGAGCCGATAAACATGAACCCATTCGCCGTATATTCTCGGAAAGTGCACAGTTTTAATGGACGCGGGTGTTCAAGTTCATCAAGGACGTCAAAAATACGTTCAAAGGTTAAAAGTAAACGGGGCACTACAGAGTCGATGTGCCACATTCAGCCCAATTACAACATCTCCTCTAAATAATGACTAGTCCAAACATGCTGTGAAGTTTCGTAAAATGAAAATGAATACACAAAATCCAAAATGGCTGACTTCCTGTTGGGTGGAAATAAAAATATGTTCTTATAGACGAGAACAATGATCCCAGTGAGTTTCTTGAACTTTGAAGGAACGTTTTTTACAACTCTGGCGTGCGTTTGGGGTCGCTATGAGCCCGCTGGCCACGTCCACAACCAACACTGCACAACTACAGTTTACATCCGTTCTGAAGCGTGCGCCAAGTTTCATGAGTCAAAAATGTAGATCCCTCAGCAGCAGAATTATAATCAATAACCTGCCAAAACGATGTCTCCATGACATATGAATAAAGCCATGCGAGGTGGCTGAAAGCTCCAGTAACGAGTCTGGAAACCTGTGACTGCTACAGATGTTGCTGCCGGCCGCTCCCACCATGATGGACGTGACGGGTCAGTTCGACGTGGAGTTTCGCATAACGGTGGCGTGTCGCAACGGTAACATCTACATCCTGCGCAGGTGAGACACACACCTGGCTGAGAGCTCTACGCTCGCATAGACCAAAATAAACCAAACAGCTGATGACAAATGAACGCCACTCAGACCTGACGGATGTTTGTCCTGCCGCTCTGCAGGGAGTCGGACAGACCCAAGTACTGCATCGAGCTGTCATGTCACCCGGTCGGTCTGGTGAGAGTCGGGAAGAACGTGGTGGTCGGCTGCACCGACGAGAGCCTGCAGGGCTTCACCCAGAAGGTAAACTGAGGTCACATGATGACGACGTTTGAGGAGGAAACATGCTCACTATTATTCACTGTTACAATGAATCTGATACAGATCACATAAACACATCAGTAGGTAACGTGGTCGGTGTCTCTTGTTGCGTCTTTAGGGGAAGAAGCTGTGGAAGGCCGTCCTCCCTGCTCCCATCACCACCATGGCTGCCATGGACCTCCCCACTAGGGGCTTCCAGGCGGTTCTGGTGGGTCTGGCCAACTGTGAGGTCCAGCTGTACCGGGACAAGAACCTGCTGAGCACCATCAAAACGCCTGACGTGGTCACCAGCATCTGCTTCGGTCGGTACGGGCGCGAGGACGGGACCCTCATCATGACTACCAAGGGAGGGGGCCTAATGGTGAAGATCCTGAAGAGGACAGCGGCCTTCGACAACAGGGACAGTGCCCCCGGGCCGCCGCTGGCCCAGAGTGTCCGCCTCAATGTGCCCAAGAAGACCAAGCTGTATGTGGATCAGACGCTGAGGGAGCGTGAGAACAGCCTGGCCATGCACCGGGCCTTCCAGATGGACCTGAGCCGTCTGCGCCTGGCCGCCGCCAAAGCCTACGTGAAGGCCCTGGAGTCCAGCCTGACGCCGATGTCCTCCAGCCTCAGCGAGCCGCTCAAGATGAATGCCGTGGTGCAGGGCCTGGGCCCATCCTTCAAACTCACCCTGAACGTCCAGAACACGGCAGCGTGTCGGCCCGTCATGAACCTGGCCATCAGCTTCCTGTATGACGAGAGCCTGTACAGGATGAGGAACCCCTTCATGAGGATCCCGCTGCTGGTTCCTGGACTTATCTATCCCGTTGAGACCTTCGTGGAGTGCACCAGCGACAAGGGCATCTCTGACATCATCAAAGTGTTTGTTTTGCACGAGGGGAAGAGCTCGCCGTTGCTGACCGCCCACATCAACATGCCTGTCAGCGAAGGACTGACGCTCAACTGACGACACGCGACGCTTCAACTTCATTCATTACAATCACAAGACAGAACTGACAACACAACACTTCAACTTTATTCATTACAAACATGAGACTGAACTGATGACACACGCGACGCTTCAACTTGATTCATTCCAGGTGTGAAACAGCTCCGTATGCTGGACAGCTGTCAGTACAACTTCTAAGATAAGATAAGAGATATTCCTTTATTAGTCCCACAGTGGGGAAACACATGAATTATTAAATATTTGCTGACCTTATTTTACTGGAACTCCATAAAATCAAATT
>CAMQGK010000299.1:21725000-21727500 GCA_947000775.1 Pterois miles | reverse complement strand
ACATTCTGTCGGGTTGTACTTTATATTTACATTTTTTACAACAAATTAAAACAAGAAATGAGTACAAGCAAATGCAAATTAACAGCAGGGTCAGGGTAGAGCTGATCGATTACAATATTTAGTTATGATTAATCACACAGTTTTTATCTGTTCTAAATGTCCCTTTAATCCTCTTTTCAATATGGGAGTGGACTAATATGCTGCTTCATGTAAATGTACTGTAGGTCAAGGGACGCTTTTTAGTCTGACCTGGTTGGTTCTGATGGATCATCAGGTTCTCTAGTTTCAGATGAGACCAGTATGTAGTAGTAGTAGTAGTAGTAGTAGTAAATCAATGAACAACACAGAACAATACAAACAACAATACTAGGACTTGATCCAGACTGACTGGGACTATCAGAAAGTGGGCATGTCTGTAAAGGGGAGACTGGTGGGGACCCAGAGAACCCATTTACATCCACACATCTGGAGGTCAGAGGTCAAGTCTGGAGCCTCATTTAACCTCCTTCACTACCAGCATAATAATAATACGTTAACGCAACAATGTTAACGTATTATTATGATTGTCGCGATAACATGTTATTATTGTCACGTTAATGCGACAATGTTAACGCATTAATGTATAATTATTATTGTCTCGTTAGCATGTTATTGGCGCATTAACACATTGTTGCGTTATCGCATTATTGTTGTGTTGCATTTCTGCCTGACTGTTATTATTATGTAAATTTTATTAATGTAATGTCCCATTAACCTGTTGGTATTTGGTATGTTAATGCATTAATGTATGTTTATTACTATTGACGTTAACATGTTATTATTGTCACACGTTATTGTTGCGATAACATTGTCACATTAACGCATTGTTATTGTCATGTTGACGTTATTGTTGCATCAACGCATTATTATTGTGTTGCATTTTTGTCACGTTAACATGTTATCGTCACGTTAATGGACATTAACACGTTAATGGACGCTAACTCCATTAACATGATATAAATGTTTTTATTATGTTAATGTTATTAATGTATTGTTTTAACAATAACATGTTGTTATTGTCGTGTTAGTTTTGACAGTTGTAGAAAGTCAACCCAGAGGTGAAAGGTAAACTAAAGAAATCATTAAGCGGTATAACGATGATGTAATCATTGGAGTTATTCACTAATTAAAGCACCAATCACTAATCAGGTGAATCTCAAATGTGAAGATTCGCTGCTTTTCTTTGTTTAAATCTCAGAAAACTGAATATTTTTGTGGTTTTTGGACTGTTAGACGAACTAAACCAGACATCTGAAGACATCACATTGGACTCTTGAAGGTGTCGTACATCATTAAGACGATATCTAATAGATTCTAGATTGACGGATCTGGAGCAGCTGTGAACAGCTGGATGTCTGCTGTCTTTCAGGGGGACGAGGGACCACAAAGGTCTGGACATCGTGTGCAATGATGGATCGGTCGTCTACGCGCCGTTTGATGTGACTCTGAATGGAAAGGTCATCGTCTACACCGACCCCAGTAAGGCCGCCATCAACAACGGCATCAACCTGAGAGGAGAAGGTCAGTCATCAGTCCACCGTACTATACAGTATGTAACGCTGTAGACTGGTACGATACTACAGTCTGTAACGCTGTAGACTGGTACTATACTACAGTATGGTATGTAACCCCGTAGACTGGTATTATACTACAGTATGTAAAGCTCTAGACTGGTACTATACAGTATGTAACGCTGTAGACTGCAACTATACTACAGTATGGTATGTAACCCCGTAGACTGGTATTATACTACAGTATGTAAAGCTGTAGACTGGTACTATACAGTATGTAACGCTGTAGACTGGTACTATACTACAGTCTGTAACGCTGTAGACTGGTACTATACTACAGTCTGTAACGCTGTAGACTGGTATTATACAGTATGTAACGCTGTAGGCTGGTACTATACAGTATGTAACGCTGTAGACTGGTACTATACTACAGTCTGTAACGCTGTAGACTGGTACTATACTACAGTCTGTAACACTGTAGACTGGTACTATACTACAGTCTGTAACGCTGTAGACTGGTACTATACTACAGTATGGTATGTAACCCCGTAGACTGGTACTATACTACAGTATGTATAGCTGTAGACTGGTACTATACAGTATGTAACGCTGTAGGCTGGTACTATACAGTATGTAACGCTGTAGACTGGTACTATACTACAGTCTGTAACGCTGTAGACTGGTACTATACTACAGTCTGTAACACTGTAGACTGGTACTATACTACAGTCTGTAACGCTGTAGACTGGTACTATACTACAGTATGGTATGTAACCCCGTAGACTGGTACTATACTACAGTCTGTAACGCTGTAGACTGGTACTATACTACAGTCTGTAACGCTGTAGACTGGTACTATACTACAGTATGTAACCCTGTACACTGATACTATACTAAAGTATGTAACCCCGCAGACTGGTACTATACTACAGTATGTAACCCTGTACACT
>CAMQGK010000299.1:21715000-21720000 GCA_947000775.1 Pterois miles | reverse complement strand
ACTAACAGTAGAAACGTGATCTCTAACAGTAGAAACGTGATCACTAACAGTAGAAACGTGATCTCCAACAGTAGAAACGTGATCACTAACAGTAGAAACGTGACCACTAACAGTAGAAACGTGATCTCTAACAGTAGAAACGTGACCACTAACAGTAGAAACGTGATCTCTAACAGTAGAAACGTGACCACTAACAGTAGAAACGTGATCACTAACAGTAGAAACGTGATCTCTAACAGTAGAAACGTGACCAACAGTAGAAACGTGATCACTAACAGTCGAAACGTGATCACTAACAGTAGAAACGTGATCTCTAACAGTAGAAACGTGACCACTAACAGTAGAAACGTGATCACTAACAGTAGAAACGTGATCACTAACAGTAGAAACGTGACCACTAACAGTAGAAACCTGACCACTAACAGTAGAAACGTGATCTCTAACAGTAGAAACGTGACCACTAACAGTAGAAACGTGATCACTAACAGTAGAAACGTGATCTCCAACAGTAGAAACGTGACCACTAACAGTAGAAACGTGACCACTAACAGTAGAAACGTGATCACTAACAGTAGAAACGTGATCTCCAACAGTAGAAACGTGACCACTAACAGTAGAAACGTGACCACTAACAGTAGAAACGTGATCACTAACAGTAGAAACGTGATCACTAACAGTAGAAACGTGACCACTAACAGTAGAAACGTGATCTCTAACAGTAGAAACCTGATCAGTAACACTAGAAACGTGATCTCTAACAGTAGAAACGTGATCACTAACAGTAGAAACGTGATCTCCAACAATAGAAACGTGATCTCCAACAGTAGAAACGTGACCACTAACAGTAGAAACGTGACCACTAACAGTAGAAACGTGATCTCTAACAGTAGAAACGTGATCACTAACAGTAGAAACGTGACCACTAACAGTAGAAACGTGACCACTAACAGTAGAAACGTGATCTCTAACAGTAGAAACGTGACCACTAACAGTAAAAACGTGATCTCTAACAGTAGAAACGTGATCTCTAACAGTAGAAACATGACCAACAGTAGAAACGTGATCTCTAACAGTAGAAACCTGATCACTAACAGTAGAAACGTGATCTCTAACAGTAGAAACGTGATCACTAACAGTAGAAACGTGATCTCCAACAGTAGAAACGTGATCACTAACAGTAGAAACGTGACCACTAACAGTAGAAACGTGATCTCTAACAGTAGAAACGTGACCACTAACAGTAGAAACGTGATCTCTAACAGTAGAAACGTGACCACTAACAGTAGAAACGTGATCACTAACAGTAGAAACGTGATCTCTAACAGTAGAAACGTGACCAACAGTAGAAACGTGATCTCTAACAGTAGAAACCTGATCACTAACAGTAGAAACGTGACCACTAACAGTAGAAATGTGACCACTAACAGTAGAAACGTGATCTCTAACAGTAGAAACGTGACCACTAACAGTAGAAACGTGATCTCTAACAGTAGAAACGTGACCACTAACAGTAGAAACGTGACCACTAACAGTAGAAACGTGATCTCTAACAGTAGAAACCTGACCACTAGCAGTAGAAACCTGACCACTAGCAGTAGAAACGTGATCTCTAACAGTAGAAACGTGATCTCTAACAGTAGAAACGTGACCACTAACAGTAGAAACGTGATCTCTAACAGTAGAAACGTGACCACTAACAGTAGAAGCGTGACCACTAACAGTAGAAACGTGACCACTAACAGTAGAAACGTGACCACTAACAGTAGAAACGTGATCTCTAACAGTAGAAACGTGACCACTAACAGTAGAAACGTGACCACTAACAGTAGAAACGTGATCTCTAACAGTAGAAACGTGACCACTAACAGTAGAAACGTGACCACTAACAGTAGAAACGTGATCTCTAACAGTAGAAACGTGACCACTAACAGTAGAAACGTGACCACTAACAGTAGAAACGTGATCACTAACAGTAGAAACGTGGACGTGGATTTTATATACTCCTAGGCCGACTGGAGAACCATTTTGGTATCTCAGGTCTTGCTCTTGGATGCTACAGTCTTATTTACTTGAAAGGATGCAGTGTGATCTTTTAATAATACACCATCAGTACTCTCTGAGGTGAAATATGGTGTACCTCAGGGCTCTGTTCTTGGCCCACTGTTGTTCTCCCTATACATCGCAACTCTGGGCCAAATCATACGTAGACATGGAATTAATTTCCACTGTTACGCTGATGACACACAGCTATATGTACTTATAAAGGCGGAGGATCAATCACAAATTACTAAGTTAGAGGCCTGCCTGACTTCGTGCTCCTAAACTCAGATAAAACTGAGATGCTGGTCATTGGCCCTGGTCGACAGAGACATCAGTATGAGCCCATAACTATATCTTTAGATAACTGTGTGGTATCCCAGAGTTCAACAGTGAAGAATCTTGGTGTCACAATTGACTCAACTCTTTCTTTTCGTCAGCACATTAAAGACGTCACAAAGATCGCTTTCTTTCACTTACAAAATATCGCTAACATCAGGTCTTCTCGATCCAGGGCTGACGCAGAGATCCTAATCCAGGCCTTTGTATCATCCAGACTGGATTGTCGTAATGTTTTACTACCTGGTCTGCCTCATTCTGGTACCAGAAGCCTTCAAATGGTTCAGAATGCTGCAGCAAAAATCTGAACTAAAACTAGAAAACTTGACCACATCACACCAGTTTTAGCTTCATTACACTGGTTCCCGATCCACATCAGATCAGACTTCAAGGGTGTTGTCACGCCTGTTGTTCAGGGACGCTGCTCTCTATTTGGTCAGAATTTCCATGTGGGAAAACTCCCAGAAGGAAATGAAGACCAGACTTCCAGAATGCAACACACTCCCATTTCACAATAGAGGGACAACTATTCTGCTCGATCGTTGCCATGTCATTTTTTTTAACCTCATAGCAATTTTTCACTCAAGGCAAACAATAAAGTTTGACAATGAGGCGCAGCTGCAACTGGAAAACAATGTATTGATGCACTGGAGTTGCCGAAGGCGCATATCCAGACAGTTAGTTAGGAGGAGCTGTGGATTAACCCTTTTAAATTCACATGCTTAGCGGCCAAAAACACTTCCGATGATCCGTCAGGTATGTCCATGCTCTTCAATACAGCCTGACGTTCCACCTGTTTAGTACTGATGTGATTAGCAAGCATAGGCTCTTTTTTAGTGAAGAAGGTTTAATCCAAAAAGGTGCAGTGCTTTCTCCAGTTGGGCCAGAGCGAGGTCAGACCATGTTCTCACCAGAGACCACCCCTTCAAGGAGGTCTCGGTTTGCTTGTTTTGAAGTGCACCCGAGTGCGACTGTTGCCTTCATACCCGCCCAAACGAACTGCACCAAGATGCTACACCCTCCAGTTTGATTCAGCCCACCAAAACAAGGCAGGTGTGAAAATGTCCTAACGGGCTTCTGATGACCTATAAAACTGTAAATGGCCTCGCTCCTTCCTACTTGTCTGATCTAGTTAAACTGTATACTCCAATCAGGACTCTGCTCTCAGAATACAGGACTCCTGTCTGTCAACCACAGTACGAAAGAAGTCAGCAGGCCAAAAGGCCTCCTCTTACCAAGTTCCTTCCTCTGGAATAACCTCCCTATAGACATCAGACAGTCTGATTCCGTGGAGGTCCTTAAATCCAGTGCCTGTCTTTGGTTTAGTTTTTCCTTATCGTATCGGTCGTATTGTAAAGGACAGATGATGTCATATCCTGTACAGACTGTAAAGCCCCAGAAGCAAATTTGTGATATTGAGATATACAAATAAAATTGAATTGACTTTGTCTGTATGTCTTCACTCTATCACCACACAGTAAAAACATGCCATAATTACATGAATATAATTTTATATGCCATAATTATATGTATGTATTTAATGTGTGGGCCTCTCTGTCAGCTGTTACCTGTCTGCTGAGGTCTCACCTGGTGACGGGGACGAGCAGCACCCCCGGCCCGCTCACTCCCGCCGTCACAGCGTACAGGAAGGCGGCGTCAACCTGCGGCACGTCCGCCATGACGCCCAGCCCCAGTTTCCCAACGCCGGCCCCAATGGAGTACAGGGAGACCAGAGAGGTCCAGGTCCTCCAGGAAGATCTGAGGGGGGTAACTACCTGAACGAGTACCACGAGGAGGAGAAAAAACAAATGAATCAATACAAAATGTTGAGAAACATCTCCTCTGAAACTACAACCTGACTTACAAAGAAGAGACGGAGAAGAGTACCGAGACTGAAGAGACAGACGCACAATGCCATGAGGACTCGGTCCTGAAGGACAGACAGCATGGAGGACAAACACCTGAAGACAGATGTTGTACTATTTTATATACTATATTAAGTATTTGTTAGTAATTACCAGATAATTTGTAAACTTTTAAGAAGGTGTTTCTGAAACATTTATAAATACTGAAAAGACAGATGGACCAGAAACCAATTATTAACTATTGAAAAAGGATAAACTACCGATCTGAATAAGGTTTATAGACGCTTTTACAAGCTGTGTCCGTCCACTGTGTTCTCTCTCTCATCTATAGCTATCTAGTTAGCTACAGTTACTAGTTACACGTAATACTTTTGTACTGTGATTTATTGTGATTGCTGCTAACTTTAACTAGACCTGGTTTACTCTGTGAAACCTCGAAATCTTTCAGTCAGTGCTGATATGAACCGAAGCATCAAAGGCTTAAACAGAAACAGATTAGTCGATAAATAATAAATAAACTGTTCTGTTATTTTCAAAATTACATTTATGAACTGTACTTGAGTAAATGTACTTAGTTACTTTCCACCACTGGTGTGTGTGTGTGTGTGTGTGTGTGTGTGTGTGTGTGTGTGTGTGTGCAGGTCCATGTGTGTTTGTTACACTCACTGAGAGCAACGTCTCATCTTGATCTTCATCATCTGGACGAAGGCCGAGCAGCTGAATAAGTTCCTCCTCCTCACCGGCAGGTCCTTGGTTTCC
>CAMQGK010000299.1:21677500-21707500 GCA_947000775.1 Pterois miles | reverse complement strand
TGACTGGAGGCCTTCCATTAATTCTACCAACTAGCTCTGAGAACTTTCTGATCTCTCACCAACAACTCACCTTCCGTCCATGTTCTCATTACAGCAGATCACTTTTAACTGAAACATGGAGAGACAACAGCAGCACTGCTCCAGTTTTCAGTTGTGAAGCTGCAGCATGCAGGCAGTATCGTGGTCCCTGTTCTGAGGACTGTTCGGTACACAACTTTATTCAGATTCAATCATCTGCAAAGAGCAGAGATGCAACTATGAGAAGAAGAAGAAGAAGATCTACCTTTATTAGTCCCACAATGGGGAAATTCAATTTACACTCTGTTAAACTCATACATGGTACATGCAGACCTGAAACACACATACATGCATTAATGGAGAGATGTCAGAGTGAGGGGGCTGCTCCTGACAAGCGCCCCGAGCAGTTGGGGGTTTGGTGCCTTGCTCAGGGGCACCTCGGCAGTGCCCAAGAGGTAAACTGGCACCTCTCCAGCTACCAGTTCACACTCAGTTTTTTGGTCCATGTCGGGACTTGAACCGGTGACCCTCCGGTTCCCAAGCCAACTCCCTACAGACTGAGCTACTGCCGCCCCCACCCCATGGGACCACCCCATGAGGTCCCCGAACTGGAAACTTTTCTTATAGTTTGGAGCTATTTACTGACCATCAGCAGCTGGCTGAGTCCCAGTGACTGAACTGCTTCCTGAATGTAGACCCCTGGTACAAACCTTGCTGTCTGGAAACATGAACTGTCAGACATCTTGAATGTTCGTCCTCCCAGGTGTTCCAGAGGAGGCTGGACGGCTCGGTGAACTTCTACAGGTCCTGGGACCAATACAAGATGGGCTTTGGTAGCGCCGGCGGAGAGTACTGGCTCGGTGAGAAATGAAACCACGCTATCAGCCACGACTCCATGAAACTCACCGTTTCTGTACGTTCATGTGTGTTCGTTTTCAGGCCTCGAGACTCTCTTCCACCTGACTCTGAGGAAGAAGTATGAGCTGCTGGTCGACATGGAGGATTTCACTGGGAAGAAAGTGTTCGCTCGTTACTCCTCGTTCGCCGTTGACCCAGAGTCCTATGGATACAGACTGCATGTGTCTGGATTCGTTAATGGAGGGGCAGGTGAGGTAGTGGTAGCAGAAGTTGTTTTATGTTTTTATCTGATATTCAGGAGATGATTTTCACACTAAAGACTAGCTAAAGTGGCAGAGCAACCTCAACCACCGACACTGAGGCCATCAGTGGATGATGATCTTGGTGAAAAGCATCATGTCGTTCTGGCATTCGCATTAAAGGGTCTCTCAGATGTCAGTAGTAAAATGCTAGCCCCCCCTGCTTACTAGGTCCCTCTAGTCTCTGGACACCAGCACAACCAGTACAGGTATGAAAGCATGAAACTCTCAGCAGCACTAGCCAGAGTAAACAGGTTAAAACACAGTATATCGTTATTAGTAGGATCATCATGTTCTGATCATACACTTGTGTTTCTGTAGGAGACTCTCTGAGTTATCACAACGGGATGAAGTTCACCACCTTCGATAAAGACCAGGACACTTACAATGAGAACTGTGCCAGACTCAACCTGGGGGCGTTCTGGTACAACAGCTGTCAGTATGCTAATCCAAACGGGGTTTATCGCTGGGGTGCTGACAGCCTCATCTCCCGTGTCGGAATAGAGTGGTACCACTGGAAGAGTATCGACTACTCCCTGAAGACCATCAGCATGAAGATCCGTCCGGTGCAGTAGTTCACCAGGACCAACGTACAGCAGATTAACAGCTGATGAAGACACAGAACCTTTGGACTTAACTTTAACTCCTTTCAACACAGTTGGCTGGAGGTTTGAAACCCTGATGTGGATCATTATCTGCTGTACGGTGACAATAAATCTGATGTCTTCACTTTGTCTTCTGTGTCTTTCTATGGACTCTGTCCAAAAGTTGGGAGGAAGTAAACTGTCCTTCCTGAAACATGTCTACAAGTCAAATCTCAATATTCTTAGAGGTATCGATGCTGGTATTAGTGGTCACATTAATGTCAACAGCCTGATTTTCAATAACGCAATGAACAATATCATGTATGTGATGAACACTAGGAAGCCAAAATCAAATAAATGAGAACAGATGTTGTCTTCATGTTCTATTAAACACTCAGTTTACCATGTTTGGCCTCTGCAGCCAGAGCAGGGAGACCCGGTTGTGGTTGGTTCTGGTTCAGACCACAGTTTGAACACTAAAGATGCTGACGTGGTACCCAGTGTGGGTATTTAGCCAGGGTCCTCCTGCATTTAAGCCCAGGTACTATCGCTCTCAGGCACAGCCAGAACCATACTTACCAACCCTAACGACTTTTCTGGGAGACTCCTGTTTTTCCATCGCCCTCCCCCAGTTTCCTCCCGAGGTCACAATCCTCCCTTATTGCTCCTGATTTATGATGATTTACACAGTGACAGAGCAGTTTGAGCTCATGTTTAAGCTGCACTCCTCTCAGCAGGCAGCGGCCAACGTCAGGCTTCGCCTTACGGGGTGAAAACCCATCGAGGTGCAAACTGAAATAATGTGTTTCATACTCTGAGCAGGGCAAAATACACTTTAACAGGACATTATGAGCTAAAATATATATACGCAATATATAAAATACTAGTGTAAGCCTCTTCTTACCGACAACAATGCCGTAGGAGAAAATGAGGAAGGGGATGTTGGGGGCGAAGGCTCTGAGCATAAACCCCCCCGCCACCATCACACGGTCCGAACGCCAGAATTCACCACACAAACACCGCAGACAGGACCTGGAGGGGGGACGAGATGGGACATGTACATTCATCCAGAGACCTGCCAAACTAACAGAAACCAGGCAGAGATCCCCGCGGCCATGACACTTCTATTACCTCATCACTGATCATTAACCTCACTTCCTGTTTATTTAATACTAACAAACACAGAATGATCATCTGTCAGAGGCCACGCTGACGTCTTCAGGCCGTTGGACTAGTTCCTGGTAAATATGAAGAGGAAATATTTGACAAGCAGAAAGTATTTGTCTGTTTCTTTAAAAAATGGCTGAAACATTTGATACATGATCAAAATAGTTGCAGACTAATTTTCTGTAAATCAAACAACAATATATCTGAGTTTAAACAACAATATATCTGAGTGTAAACAACAATATATCTGAGTTTAAACAACTATATATCTGAGTGTAAACAACTATATATCTGAGTGTAAACAACAATATATCTGAGTGTAAACAACAATATATCTGAGTGTAAACAACTATATATCTGAGTGTAAACAACTATAGATCTGAGTGTAAACAACTATATATCTGAGTGTAAACAACAATATATCTGAGTGTAAACAACAATATATCTGAGTGTAAACAACTATAGATCTGAGTGTAAACAACAATATATCTGAGTGTAAACAACAATATATCTGAGTTTAAACAACTATATATCTGAGTGTAAACAACAATATATCTGAGTTTAAACAACAATATATCTGAGTTTAAACAACAATATATCTGAGTGTAAACAACAATATATCTGAGTGTAAACAACAATATATCTGAGTGTAAACAACTATAGATCTGAGTGTAAACAACAATATATCTGAGTGTAAACAACAATATATCTGAGTTTAAACAACTATATATCTGAGTTTAAACAACTATAGATCTGAGTGTAAACAACAATATATCTAAGTGTAAACAACAATATATCTGAGTTTAAACAACAATATCAGGTGGGTCTTTGTTGCTGCTAGTTCTTTGATATCTGGGTCTGAAGGAATAGTCACAGTCCACGTCTCCTCACCCACTATGAGGCCAGTTCCAGCCACCAGTGAGCCGACCCAGGCCGTCATGGCCTTCCCCTCCCTGAAGGTGAGCAGCCACTTGGGGTAGAGGACCCCCACAGACTGAGGAGAGCCGTAACCTATCAGCTGAGCCAGGATGCTGGAGGAGGACCGAGGACCGGTCAGCGGGAGGAGGACCGAGGATCGGGGGCCGGTCAGCGGGAGGAGGACCAAGGACCGAGGACCGGGCAGCGGGAGGAGGACCGAGGACCGAGGACCGGTCAGCGGGAGGAGGACCGAGGACCGGGGGCCGGGCAGCGGGAGGAGGACCGAGGACCGAGGACCGGGCAGCGGGAGGAGGACCGAGGACCGAGGACCGGGCAGCGGGAGGAGGACCAAGGACCGGGCAGCGGGAGGAGGACCGAGGGCAACGTTGGGTTTTGCTTTACAGAGTGAAAACCCATCGAGGTGCAAACTGAAATAATGTGTTTGAGACAGTGGCCTTCAGTGAGAGAGAGAACAGAGAAATGGAGAGAACTAAGAGAAAGAAATACTGAAGAAGGAGCAAAAAATGAATAGAAACTGATGAATATTAGTTTATACCAGACATTCATACAACTTTATGCCACAGGGGCAAATTATTATTATTATTCCTGAGAAGTAAAATGAAAATGTGAACATTAAATGCTGTTGCAGTGTAAATAGTACATTATTATTTAGTCTTTTAACCCTCTGAAGGTCGGACAGTATGGCTGGAACACATAATCTACATAGACATGTCAGATATAAGAAAGGTAGAAACTCACCGTCAAGGTCAGATTTGTGCTGAAGTGATGAAGCTCCAGATATCAGTGATGAAACTCTGATTTATACTCTAAAGAAGAATAAATCAGTGAACAGCTGCTGGCTCACACCGATCCACTGACCAGGTAATGGATCGTTCGGAGCCTTTAGGCTGAAATTCAGGCAGAACAACCAGATCGATCGCTGTCAAAAGCTCTGGAACAAAGAAAGTTGATGTTGAGTCGAGACTGATTAACGGCTGTTTCCAAGGATCTGATAGGGTCTGATAACAGCTTAATTTATAACAGATAAAATCTGTAGTCACAGATCTGTAATCTGTGTGACCTTTGGAGTGAAAGAGGACAATACCTGCAGACCGTTTATCAGGTAGATAAGAGCTGAACGGTTCAAGCAGACCTCAGATCAGACTCAGTCCACACTAACACTCCGTCTCTGCTGGTTTCACTCTGAAGGTGAGTCCACTTATGTTGATTTTATCCTGATTCTGATTTTTTTACCTCTGATCTGGGGTCTGTTTCCACCGTGGGTCCCTGGAGTCCAGGATCCAGCTGTGGTTCAGTGGAAACAGACCTCAGACCAGGTTCTAGAGCTGTAGGAAGTCATGGTGCAGTGATTTATGGTTTAACGTCGCCGTCCTGTCTCACTTCTAACCGATGCTTTATGTGTTAATGTGAGGAAGGTCAGTCTTCATGGTCACCATCATTTAGACTGTTTCTGGTTTTATCCAACAACAACTTTCACACCTCAGACAACAGGAACACTTCCTTGTTTACAATGTCAAATGTTTTCTGATTGGACGCCACCACAGATGATGGCTGACGTTCACACTGACCTCATCTGCCTCATAGGCAACAGGACGTAGGCAACGGGACATAGGCAACAGGACGTAGGCAACGGGACGTAGGCAACGGGACGTAGGCAACGGGACGTAGGCAACGGGACGTAGGCAACAGGACGTAGGCAACAGGACGTAGGCAGCAGGACATTGGCAATGTCAACAGGACGAAGACAACGAAGACAGGACATCGACTCATCGGCTCAGGACAGAGTCAGGATAGCTCGCTACCTTCAGAGGGATTTATGTTTGATCGTTGTGAAGGATGTCCGGACAGCTGGTTCCACCCAGTCCAAAGTCTGGGATCCCAACTCTGACCTTCAGTCTGGTTTCTTCATCCAGAGAGGTGATGACTCACTCAGTGTTTTCCCTCCCCTGACAGACAGGATGGCAGGCAGGAAGACACTATGTTGTGGTCTTTCTGCTCTGGAGGCAACGCTGGTGATCCTGCTTATTGTCATGACGACCATGAGTGTGACGCTGATCTCACTGATGTTTACCTGGAAGAAACCTACAGGTGAGAACACACACACACACACTAGACTACATGTTTACATCCTGCAATATAAACAGTGCATATATAGTTTGTTTAGTGTATGTATACACTGTGTATAGTGTATAGTCGTTCAAATATAGTACCTGTCTCTGTTGGCCTTTCAGGTCCAGAACCTCAACACAAACCCTACCTGATCGGAGTGGGCCGGGCTGACTGCACCGGGCCACCAGCTGAAATCCCACTGGTCAGTACCCGGGCACACAACGGACAATGATGCTGCCGTCAAGGCCTTCTGCCGTCATACTGCTACTGATAACAACTCGCAACTGTCCACGTGGAGACAACAACTCGCAACTGTCCACGTAGAGACAACAATGACTTGTAGCCGTCCACGTAGAGACAATAAAGACTCGCAGCCGTCTACGTAGAGACTATAAAGACTCGCAGTCTTTCCCGTAGAGACTATAAAGACTCACAGTCGTTCACGTAGAGACTATAAGGACTCTGAGTTGTTCGGGTAGAGAAGGTAATGACTCGCAGCCCACTCAGCCCACGTCACTTCTGGTTCGTCTTTGTGGATGTGGTCTCCAGATGTCACTGTAGAGTATATTCATGTAGATTTCTTTAAATCTAGTGTCTATATTATTTCCCTACACATTGATTCACAGGGCTGACTAGTCCCCACTAGTCAGACTAGTGGGGACTAGTCAGACTGTAGCGTTACGAACTGGTGAAGCCACTTGGATAAGGGACGAAACGTCTTCAGAGACTAATCTAAGTCCAGTTGCCTTCGATTCAGTTGTTGCCAGAATGAATCTGACATGGATGAACATTCACACATTGGTTCTCAGGGGTCGCTAACCTGCAAGTTGCTCTTTAAACACATTCGATCTCCAGTGAATCAAACTCCAAAGTCTGCAGCGGAGGCCGGACGGAGGCCGGCTGGGTGTGTTCGGACTGATAATCTTTATGGTTTCTCTGCTGAAACCTGAGATATCTGACTGTCACGGCAGTAAGAGGACCATAAACCTTCAGATCCACCTGGATGTGTTTGAATGAACTGCAGGAGGAAACACACAATCTGCCCAAGGATGTTTGTTTGTAGCACCAACTAGCCTGGTGATGATAACAGTTCCTGTTCCATACTTGTCTACTGGAATTAGGCTAGTACGGGGTGCTAGCTGCTACGAGACTTTCAGTCCTTCACCTGTGGTCTTGAGCTTTTGGTAGTGATGGAATAATGAAACTGAAATGAAATACAAGCATCCGAAATGGGTTTCAGCCACAGGAACTGCCCCCAGTTCTAATAACCTTTTGAGGAACTCATTGCATTTTGACTGCAGGGAACAAGGCCTAAATTAAGTTCTGGGGACATTTTGCAGGTCCTTTTTGCCCCCCAAAAAGGTCCTGGTTGGGGGTGTAGCACTTTTGGAAAGTACCAGAACTTTCAGGGTGCAAGTTTGTCAAGATGACTGTTGCTGTTTCGTCACACACATACACAACACCAATGCTTTAACAGCTTCAACTCGTTTACAGCTGAATTCATAAAAGCAGATCAGTCTGTTTTGGTGGAAACCTGGCTTTAGGGTGAGGAGCTCAGAAATCCAGAGGGAGCTTGGTTTAGAGCACTGAAGGTCAGGATCCTCTTGGGTGCATCCCTTTGCTGGTTTTCCTGGCATGGCCAACTGGTAAGGCAAGGGCCTTACCAGTTGGCCATGCCATGCCAGTCGGTAGACCCAAAACACGCTGGAGAGATTATAAATCTGGTCTGGACTGGGAATCCCTCGGGGCCCCCCAGGAAGAGCAGGAGAGGGGAGAATACTTCGACCAGGCCCAGGCTTAGAGAGACAGAAAGAGGCAGAAAATGGATGGATGGACATTAAATGATAAACATCAACGCAAGGCAGAAGTGAGCATGGCTCACGCACCCCCCTGCTCGCCACACCACTCGTCCTGCCCGTCCTGCTCGTCCTGCCCGTCCTGATCGTCCTGCCCGTCCTGATCGTCCTGCTCGTCCTGCCCGTCCTGATCGTCCTGCTCGTCCTGCCCGTCCTGATTGTCCTGCCCGTCCAACCATCAGACCAAATCTGAAGCTCCATTAAATAGTTTCTGAGCTCTGCTTCAGAAAAAGAATAGAAGTTGACAATAATCACTTTTTTGAGAAAAATTTGAAGACCATAATTCAAGAAGTATTCGAGTTCTGCTCTGGAAACGACGTACACAGGGAGCGCTATATACTACGTTGTCATGGGGTTATAAAAATAATTCACAAGTTAAATGAAGTGGATTCATGTTTCCATTTTCTTTGAGATAATATTGTGTGTGTGTGTGTGTGTGTGTGTGTGTGTGTGTGTGTGTGCGTGTGAGATTAGATGGGTTATGCAAACCCTCAACAGACGGCTGCAGGCATACACACTCGCCTGTACAGCCGAGCCTTCATCATTGACGATGGGAGGCGGAGAGTCGTGTTTGTCACCGCAGACGTTGGGATGATATCACAGAGGCTACGACTGGAGGTCGGTACCACGAGATCCCCCCTTTACAGATGTGTGGATGTAAATGGGTTCTCTGGGTCCCCACCACTCTCCCCTTTACAGACATGCCCACTTTCTGATAGTCCCAGTCAGTCTGGATCAAGTCCTAGTCCAGTCAGCACTCTGACACACTGACAGCTGTTGTTGCCTGTTGGGCTGCAGTTTGCCATGTTCTGATTGGAGCAGATTGTTGATGGTAAAGTCAGAACCTGGGAGGGTTTCTGGACAATATCTGCCATTGATTAGTGCTGATATTGATTTACTGTAATAAATATATACATACCTTTACATAAGCAGCAGTCCACTAACAGAGCAGAGGATTATTGTATGAGTGTGTGTGTGTGTGTGTGTGTGTGTGTGTGTGTGTGTGTGTGTGTGTGTGTGCAGGTTCTGCAGGCGCTGCAGATGAAGTACGGTGATGTGTACCGGCAGGATAATGTGGTTCTGAGTGGGACTCACACTCACTGTGGACCGGCCGGTTATTTCCAGTACACTTTGTTCATGATCAGCAGTAAAGGCTACATGAAGGCGTCCATTGAGCCGCTGGTCAACGGCATCATCAAGGTGATTCATTGATCCGTTTATATTCAGCGACCTGCACGCAGTCACACTGACCGCTAATTAACTTCCTGTCACATGAAGTTGTGTTTAGAAAAGCGAACCTTTGTTTCCCGACTATAGATAAAGCCCCTCATAACATTCAGCTCGATTTTGCAATGCAACCCGAACCCTAACTTTGATTCCAGTTGATAGACATAGCCTGATGTACCATGTGTTAATAAGTTAAACCTTGTTTCCAGAGTATAGTCATAACCCAATATAACAGAAAACTATTTCTCAAAGTACTACCGGTTTCTAGAGTATAGACAAAACCGCATATAACATAAAACTGTATTTCTCAAAGTACTACCTTGTTTCCAGAGTATAGACATAGCCCACAGCACCATGAGGCCAGGCAGGATTTACAAGAGCAGAGGAGAGCTGGACAACAGCAGCCTGAACAGAAGTCCTCATTCATACCTGAAAAACCCCGAAGATGAGAGACACAGGTAGAGAGGACACACCTGGATATAATGTATATCTATACAGAATACATGGACCCTATACAACACATGGACTTTTAAATAGTTTTTATATGTAATAAATGTCTCATCACATCACATCTTCAACCACTTATCCGGGATCGGGTCGCAGGGGCAACAACTCCATCAGTGGACCCCAAACTTCCCGTTCCCGGGCCACATTAACCAGCTCTGACTCTGACTTGAGGTGCTGGTCCTCATCCCAGCCGCTTCACACTCGGCTGTGAACCGATCCAGTGAGTGCTGGAGGTCACAGACTGATGATGCCAGCAGAACCACATCATCTGCAAAAAGCAGCGATGAGGTCCTCAGCACACCAATCTGCAAATCCTCCTCCCCCCGACTACGCCTTGATATCCTGTCCATGAATATCACAATCAGGATTGCTGACAAGGCGCAACCCTAGCGGAGGCCAACCCCCACCAGAAACGAGTCTGACCTACTGCCGAGAACCCGGACACAGATCTCTCTTTGGGAGTACAGAGATTGGATGGCCCTAAGAAGTGACCCCCTGTATACAGTATACCCTGGGGGACCCGATCTTATGCCTTCTCCAAGTCCACAAAACACATGTAGACTGGATGGGCATACTCCCAGGCCCCCTCAAGGATTCTTGTGAGAGTGAAGAACTGGTCCCTTTTTCCATGGCCAGGACAAAATCCGCATTGTTCCTCTTCAATCTGAGGTTCGGCTATCAGCCGAACACTCTTTTCCAGCACCCTAGAGTAGACTTTACCAGGGAGGCTGAGTAGTGTGATACCCCTGTAATTGGCACACACTCTCTGGTCCCCCTTTTTGAACAGAGGGATCACCATCCCGGTCTGCCACTCCTTAGGCACTGTCCCCGACTTCCACGCAATGTGGAAGAGACATGTCATCCAAACTTCAGCATTTCTGGGCAGATCTTGTCAATCCCCGGGGCCTTGCCACTGCTGAGCTGTTTAACTACCTCATGACTTCCCCCAAGGAAACTGATGATGATCCCTGATCAGCTTCCAGCTCTGCCTCGACAAGAGAGGATGTATCAGTTGGGTTCAGGAGTTCCTCAAACTGCTCCTTCCACCGCCCAGTTACCTCCACAGTTGAGGTCAACAGTGTCCCATCCTTACTGTACACAGCTTGGATGGTTCCCCGTTTCCCCCTCCTGAGGTGCCGGACAGTTTTCCAGAAGCACCTTGGTGCCGATCGAAAGTCCTTCTCCATGGCTGCTCCGAACTCCTCCCACACCCGCTTCTTTGCCTCCTTTACGGCAGCGGCTGCTGCCCTACGGGCTTGTCTGTACCTTGCAACTGCCTTCGGAGTTCTCCGAGACAACATATCCCGGAGGGACTCCTTCAGTCGAACGGCTTCCCTGACCAACAGTGTCCCAAACGGTGTTCGAGAGTTACCGCCCCTCGAGGCACCGAAGACCCTCAGGCCACAGCTCACCGCCACGGCTTCAGCAATGGAAGCTTTGAACATCGCCCACTAAGGTTCAATGCCCCCAGCCTCCACAGGGATGCCGGAAAAGCTCCGCCGGAGGTGTGAGTTGAAGATCTCTCTAATAGGAGCCTCCCCCAGACATTCCCAGTTCACCCATTCTACCCGTTTGGGTTTACCAGGTCTGTCCAGTCTTCCCTCACCCTCTGATCCAACTCACCACCAGATGGTGATCAGTTGACAGCTCTGCCCCTCTCTTTACCTGAGTGTCCAAAAAATGCAGCCTCAGATCAGATGATATGATCACAAAATTGATCATTGACCTTCAGCCTAGGGTGCTCTGGTACCAAGTACACTTATGAGCATCCTTATGTTCAAACATGGTATTTGTTATGGACAGTCCATGACTAGCACAAAAGTCCAATAACAAACGACCACTCGGTTTCTGATCAGGGAGGCCATTCCTTCCAGTCACGCCTCTCCAGGTGCCTCCATCGTTGCCCATGTGCGCATTGAAGTCCCCCAGCAGAACAATGGAGTCCCCTGCTGGAGCCCCATACAGGACTCTATTCAGGGTCTCCAAGAAGGTCAAATACTCTGAAATGCTGTTCGGTGCATATACACAGACAACAGTCAGAGTTTTCACCCCCACAACCCGAAGGTGCAGGGAGGCGACCCTCTTGTCCACTGGGGTAATCCCCAACTTAGCAGCACTCAACCGTGAGTATCCCTACACCCACCTGGTGCTTCACAACCTGGGCAACTCCAAAGAAGAATAGAGACCAACCCCTATCCAGGAGAACGGCTCCAGAGCCGAGGCTGTGTGTAGAGGTAAGCCCCACCAGATCTAGCTGGTAGTACTCCACCTCCCACACAAGTTCTGACTCCTTCCCCCACAGAGAGGTGACGTTCCATGTTCCCAGAGCCAGCCTCGGCCGCCCGGGTCTGGTCCTTCGAGGTCCCTGGCTTTCAATGCCACCCATATGGCAGCACACCCGACACCCAGCGGTTCCTCCTGCGGGTGGTGGGCCCACAGGATGGAGAGGAGGGGGTTACCACTTAGCTTTTTTCGGGCTAAGCCCGGCCACCAGGCGCTCGCTCACGGGCCCTCCGTCTGGGCCTGGCTCCAGACGGGGGCCCCGGGCTTCCTCCGGGCCGGGTCACTCTTCCTCTTCCTTTTCCATGGGAGACCCTACCAGGAGCACCAGGCTCCAGACAACACAGCCCTCAGGGTCATAGGGACACACAAACCTCTCCACCACATTAAGGTGATGGTTCCCAATGTTTTCTTTTTTAATTATGTGTATCATTAGTGTGTAAATACAGCACATATTTTTATTTGTCCTCCACACAGAGAAAACGTCTTCGTACACTTTCTTCAGACATTATTGATTTATATTGTGATCTATTGTTATTATTGGTCGGTACAGGTATCAGTGGAACACAGATAAACAGGTGTTGGTGCTGAAGTTTACTGATCTGGATGGAGACGGAATCGGTATGCTGAGGTGAAAAAACTCCCTCCTCTCAGAACAGTAATAATAACAACAATAATGACATTAATAATGAAATCTAAATGAATAAAGTGTCACCTCTATGCCGGTCTGACGGACAGTATCACTGTGTCCCTCCTCACAGCTGGTTCGCCGTCCACGCCGTCAGCATGAACTACACCAACCGAATGGTGAGCAGCGACAACATGGGCTACGCCTCCTACCTGCTGGAGCAGGACAAGAACCCTGGAGAGCTACCTGGACAGGTGAGTGGACCTCGCTGACGCCATGAGGCAGTCCCACTGAAAACCGAAGACTTCACCCCATCTTCTTCCGACACAAAATATAAAGATATTGAACAATATCTGAAAAATGTCTCAAAACTAAACTAAAGAACGTCTGTTAGTACCGATGAACAAAAGCCGGAAACACCAGTCACTGCTGTGTGTGTGTGTGTGTGTGTGTGCTCTCAGGGAGGCTTCGTGGCTGGTTTCTCCTCCAGTAACCTTGGTGACGTCAGTCCGAACACCAGAGGACCTCGCTGTGTGAACACTGGGCTGCCCTGTGACTACCTGAACAGCTCCTGTCCTGTAGGAGGGGTAAAGACACATATACACACACTATTTATATATACACACATAAACACACACTGTATATACACACATATACACACGTAAGTTCAGTCCAATCAGACCGTTAACAGGAAGTGTGTGTCCGTGTCTGTGTGTGTGTCAGACTAAGATGTGTAAGGCGTTTGGACCTGGAGACGACATGTTTGACAGCACCAGAATCATCGGACACAACATCTACAGGAAGGCCAAGGTACCTACAGTACCACCCTACCTACCTACAGTACCACCCTACCTACCAACAGTACCACCCTACCTACCTACAGTACCACCCTACTTACCAACAGCACCACCCTACCTACCAACAGTACCACCCTACTTACCAACAGTACCACCCTACCTACCAACAGTACCCCCCTACCTACCTACAGTACCACCCTACTTACCAACAGCACCACCCAACCTACCTACAGTACCACCCTACCTACCAACAGTACCCCCCTACCTACCAGTACCACCCTACCTACCAACAGTACCACCCTACCCACCAGTACCACCCTACCTACCAACAGTACCACCCTACCTACCTACAGTACCACCCTACCTACCAACAGTACCTCCCTAGCTACCAACAGTACCACCCTACCTACCAACAGTACCACCATACCTACCAACAGTACCACCCTACCTACAGTACCACCCTACTTACCAACAGCACCACCCTACCTACCAACAGTACCACCCTACTTACCAACAGTACCACCCTACCTACCAACAGTACCACCCTACCTACCAACAGTACCACCCTACCTACCAACAGTACCACCATACCTACCAACAGTACCACCCTACCTACCAGTACCACCCTACTTACCAACAGTACCACCCTACCTACCTGCAGTACCACCCTACCTACCTGCAGTACCACCCTACCTACCTACAGTACCTCCCTACCTACCAACAGTACCACCCTACCTACCAACAGTACCACCCTAACAACCAACAGTGCCACCCTACTTACCAACAGTACCACCCTACCTACCTGCAGTACCACCCTACCTACCTGCAGTACCACCCTACCTACCTACAGTACCTCCCTACCTACCAACAGTACCACCCTACCTACCAACAGTACCACCCTAACAACCAACAGTGCCACCATACCTACCAACAGTACCACCCTACCTACCAACAGTACCACCCTACCTACCACCAGTACCACCCTACTTACCAACAGTACCACCCTACCTACCTACAGTACCACCCTACCTACCAACAGTACCACCCTACCTACCTACAGTACCACCCAACCTACCTACAGTACCACCCAACCTACCTACAGTACCACCCTACCTACCAACAGTACCACCCTACCTACCTACAGTACCACCCTACCTACCACCAGTACCACCCTACTTACCAACAGTACCACCCTACCTACCTACAGTACCACCCTACCCACCTGCAGTACCACCCTACCTACCTGCAGTACCACCCTACCTACCTGCAGTACCACCCTACCAACAAACAGTACCACCCTACCTACCTACAGTACCACCGTAGCTACCTGCAGTACCACCCTACCTACCAACAGTACCATCCTACCCACCTACAGTACCACCCTACCTACCTACAGTACCAACCTACCTACCTACAGTACCACCCTACCTACCAACAGTACCACCCTACCTACAGTACCACCCTACTTACCAACAGCACCACCCTACCTACCAACAGTACCACCCTACTTACCAACAGTACCACCCTACCTACCTACAGTACCACCCTACCTACCTACAGTACCACCCTACCTACCTACAGTACCACCCTACCTACCTACAGTACCACCCTACCTACCAACAGTACCCCCTACCTACCAGTACCACCCTACCTACCAACAGTACCACCCTACCGACCTACAGTACCACCCTACCTACCAACAGTACCATCCTACCTACCTACAGTACCACCCAACCTACCAACAGTACCACCCTACCTACCAACAGTACCACCCTACCGACCTACAGTACCACCCTACCTACCAACAGTACCACCCTACCTACCTACAGTACCACCCTACCTACCAACAGTACCACCCTACCTACCTACAGTACCACCCTACCCACCTGCAGTACCACCCTACCTACCTGCAGTACCACCCTACCAACAAACAGTACCACCCTACCTACCTACAGTACCACCGTAGCTACCTACAGTACCACCCTACCTACCAACAGTACCATCCTACCTACCTACAGTACCACCCTAGCTACCTACAGTACCACCCTAGCTACCTACAGTACCACCCTACCTACCAACAGTACCATCCTACCTACCAACAGTACCACCCTACCTACCAACAGTACCACCCTACCTACCAGTACCACCCTACCTACCTACAGTACCACCCTACCTACCTACAGTACCACCCTACCTACCTACAGTACCACCCTACCTACCAACAGTACCACCCTACCTACCAACAGTACCATCCTACCTACCTACCTACCTACCAACAGTACCACCCTACCTACCAACAGTACCATCCTACCTACCTACAGTACCACCCTACCTACCTACAGTACCACCGTAGCTACCTACAGTACCACCCTACCTACCAACAGTACCACCCTACCTACCAACAGTACCATCCTACCTACCTACCTACCTACCAACAGTACCACCCTACCTACCAACAGTACCATCCTACCTACCTACAGTACCACCCTACCTACCAACAGTACCACCCTACCTACCTACAGTACCACCCTACCTACCTACAGTACCATCCTACCTACCTACAGTACCACCCTACCTACCTACAGTACCACTCTACCTACCAACAGTACCACCCAACCTACCAACAGTACCACCCTACCTACCTACAGTACCACTCTACCTACCAACAGTACCACCCAACCTACCAACAGTACCACCCTACCTACCAACAGTACCACCCTACCTACCACCAGTGCCACCCTACTTACCAACAGTACCACCCTACCTACCTTTGGGGGCGGCAGTAGCTCAGTCTGTAGGGAGTTGGCTTGGGAACCGGAGGGTCACCAGTTCAAGTCCCGACATGGACCAAAAACTGAGTGTGAACTGGTAGCTGGAGAGGTGCCAGTTTACCTCTTGGGCACTGCCGAGGTGCCCCTGAGCAAGGCACCAAACCCCCAACTGCTCGGGGCGCTTGTCAGGAGCAGCCCCCTCACTCTGACATCTCTCCATTAATGCATGTATGTGTGTTTCAGGTCTGCATGTACCATGTATGAGTTAAACAGAGTGTAAATTGAATTTCCCCACTGTGGGACTAATAAAGGTAGATCTTCTTCTTCTTCTTCTTCTTCTTCTACCTACAGTACCACCCTACCTACCAACAGTACCACCCTACCTACCAACAGTACCATCCTACCTACCTACAGTACCACCCTACCTACCAACAGTACCCCCCTACCTACCAGTACCACCCTACCTACCAACAGTACCACCCTACCTACCTACAGTACCACCCTACCTACCAACAGTACCCCCCTACCTACCAGTACCACCCTACCTACCAACAGTACCACCCTACCTACCAACAGTACCCCCCTACCTACCAACAGTGCCACCCTACCTACCAACAGTACCACCCTACCTACCAGTACCACCCTACCTACCTACAGTACCACCCTACCTACCTACAGTACCACCCTACCTACCTACAGTACCACCCTACCTACCAACAGTACCACCCTACCTACCAACAGTACCATCCTACCTACCTACCTACCTACCAACAGTACCACCCTACCTACCAACAGTACCATCCTACCTACCTACAGTACCACCCTACCTACCTACAGTACCACCGTAGCTACCTACAGTACCACCCTACCTACCAACAGTACCACCCTACCTACCAACAGTACCATCCTACCTACCTACCTACCTACCAACAGTACCACCCTACCTACCAACAGTACCATCCTACCTACCTACAGTACCACCCTACCTACCAACAGTACCACCCTACCTACCTACAGTACCACCCTACCTACCTACAGTACCATCCTACCTACCTACAGTACCACCCTACCTACCTACAGTACCACTCTACCTACCAACAGTACCACCCAACCTACCAACAGTACCACCCTACCTACCTACAGTACCACTCTACCTACCAACAGTACCACCCAACCTACCAACAGTACCACCCTACCTACCAACAGTACCACCCTACCTACCACCAGTGCCACCCTACTTACCAACAGTACCACCCTACCTACCTTTGGGGGCGGCAGTAGCTCAGTCTGTAGGGAGTTGGCTTGGGAACCGGAGGGTCACCAGTTCAAGTCCCGACATGGACCAAAAACTGAGTGTGAACTGGTAGCTGGAGAGGTGCCAGTTTACCTCTTGGGCACTGCCGAGGTGCCCCTGAGCAAGGCACCAAACCCCCAACTGCTCGGGGCGCTTGTCAGGAGCAGCCCCCTCACTCTGACATCTCTCCATTAATGCATGTATGTGTGTTTCAGGTCTGCATGTACCATGTATGAGTTAAACAGAGTGTAAATTGAATTTCCCCACTGTGGGACTAATAAAGGTAGATCTTCTTCTTCTTCTTCTTCTTCTTCTACCTACAGTACCACCCTACCTACCAACAGTACCACCCTACCTACCAACAGTACCATCCTACCTACCTACAGTACCACCCTACCTACCAACAGTACCCCCCTACCTACCAGTACCACCCTACCTACCAACAGTACCACCCTACCTACCTACAGTACCACCCTACCTACCAACAGTACCCCCCTACCTACCAGTACCACCCTACCTACCAACAGTACCACCCTACCTACCAACAGTACCCCCCTACCTACCAACAGTGCCACCCTACCTACCAACAGTACCACCCTACCTACCTACAGTACCACCCTACCTACCAACAGTACCATCCTACCTACCTACAGTACCACCCTACCTACCAACAGTACCATCCTACCTACCAACAGTACCACCCTACCTACCTACAGTACCACCCTACCTACCAACAGTACCATCCTACCTACCTACAGTACCACCCTACCTACCAACAGTACCATCCTACCTACCTACCTCCCTCCCTCTTTCATTCCCTCCCTACCTAACTTGCTACCTCCCTCCCTCACCCTTACCTCCTAAAGATAAGATAAGATGAACCTTTATTAATCCCCGGAGGGAAATTGGGGGGTCATAGCAGCAGCAGCAACAGTACAGATGAATACAGTAAAAAGTAAAGAGAAGGTTCAATGAAGGAAATGACAATAAAAGAGAAGTAAGATAAGTAAAACAGTAATAAGTAAAGTGCAGCAGGTGGTGAGTATTGTATATGCATAGCATATATATGTAATTATATAATTATATGTAATTATATACATTTGGTCCAGGAATAAATACGGTGCAGATGATCCCTCCTTTCCTCCCTCCCTTCTTTCCTACCTAACTCCCTCCCTACCTTCCTACCTAACTTCCTTACCTCCCTCCCTCCTTCCCTTCCTACCTAACAACAGCTGACTAGATGTGTGAATGTGAGTTTGCTGCCACCTACAGGAGCTGTACGTTAACGCAGTGGAGGAGGTGACAGGCGTCCTTCACGCCGCCCATCAGTGGGTCAACATGGCGAACGTCACCGTTCAGATCAACGACACACACACAGTGAGCAGCAACGGAAACACACCAGGGTGTTAGCCATGCTGGCTAGCTCCAGTCTTCAGAAACCCTTCACAGTCTGTCAACGCGTACGTCACAAGTCACATGACCACAGACAGCCAATCGAGAGGAAGTTAAGAATGATCTATGTCTGCAGCTGTTAAAGGGTCAGTTCAGATTCACCAAAGTCACACAGTAACACAAACTAACTGACAATGGATGCAGCGGTCGGCCAGCTCCTCTCCTGTTCTGAGAGGTAAAATTATTGCTTTTGTGAATGGAGTCTGGTGGCTCTGAAGAGAGCAAAGTGACGGCTTCAGTTCCCCATCAGTAAGGGCTGTCTAATGACGAGGTAAAGTGGAGAGAATACCGTTAAAATCTACTGCTTCCATCCGTATATGCTTCACCTCGCCGTCAGACAGGGTTTATTCACAATGAGAGAAATTGTTGTGCAGCAGTCGCAGCACAAAGTGGTAAAAAGTGTAAATAAAACATTATAAATAATAAAGATTATTTATAAAGATGCAAAAACATTGTACAAAATGTCAGAAATGTAAACAGGCTGATGGTGAGGGCCATAAAATAAATAGATAGATGGTAACCCATGGTGCTTATCTGTGGGCTGATGGGAAATAGTGTTCTTGAAAGGCCTCTAAAAACATGAACACTGAATAAAAAACATGAGATCGTTTTTCAGAAAACTTGGGCTGTCAAAGTTAACATGATAATTATGTGTTAACGCAAAGTTTCTTTAACTCAACTTGTGATTTTTAGGTTGTAGCAGCTCAGTTTTAAAGATAGACTAAAGATCCTCGTCTCATCTGAAACTATTGATCTGATGAAATGTCTTATTCAGCGTTGGGTTGTGCTTAGCTCCACCCTCCTGGGCCACTTCTGGGTGCAAAAAACAAGACGGTGACAGACATAATCAAGAAGGTGGCGTCCAGAAAGATGACAATGCCAAAAACCAAGATGGTGACACCAAAAACAAACAAAGATGATAATGCTAAAACCAAGGTGGCAACGGCCAACCATATACAGCACACACACACACACACACACACACACACACACACACTATGTGTGTGCGTTAATATCTGTGTATATATCTGTGTGTATCAGGTCCGAACATGTAAACCAGCGCTCGGTCACAGCTTTGCAGCAGGAACAACAGATGGAGGAGGAGACCTCAACTTCACTCAGGGTGATTCTACTGACTCGACTGTCGCTCTGCTGTCGTTCCACTGCTCCTGGTTTGAATCCCTATGACCCGGTTTCTCTGTTTAGGCGCAGTGGAGGGCGACCCGTTCTGGGATAGCATTAGAGACGCGCTCCTGGGTGAACCGTCCAATCAGACGCAGGAGTGTCATCATCCCAAACCGATCCTGTTCAGCACCGGGGAGGTGAGGACCGTGTATCCAGGGTTGTAGGCGGGGCTCTGCTCATGCTATGAAAGTGTCTCAGAGGAAAGTAAAGCCAAAAATGGCTCCAGCTCTGTCTGGAGAAGTACCTGTATGATCCGCATCCATTGGGTCCATGAAACAGACTCAGTGGCGTCTGCTCGGTCACGTGACTCGGTCACGTGACTCGGCCACTACGAACGTTGGGATCAACGACCGCCGCTCTTCCTCGGGGTTTGATGAGGACGAGGCATTGTGTTATAACACAGATACAACCACCCTGTGATGATGGTTAACACACTGCTGTTTAATGTGTGCAGATGGACCGACCTCTGCCGTGGCATCCTCACATCGTGGACGTTCAGATCATCACCATCGGCTCTGTGGCGGTCGTAGCTGTTCCTGGAGAGATGACGTAACAGCACTTTACTATCACCGCTGACCGTAACGCTGCATGATTCATTAGTTCAGTGGACTTTCTTTGGGTGATCGGAATCGGAAGAGTAACCAAAGTTACTCCTTTCAAAATAAAAGCACCCACCTCTAATATAACAGGTTAAATTACTGGTGTTACCCTTTCAAAATAAAAGTGCCCATCTTTATAATGTAACAGGATGAAATGATCAGAACCATAAGAAACACGATACAAACAATCTGGGGGCGGCAGTAGCTCAGTCTGTAGGGAGTTGGCTTGGGAACCGGAGGGTCACCGGTTCAACCGGACCAAAAAAAAAAAAAAGGACCAAAAACTGAGTGTGAACTGGTAGCTGGAGAGGTGCCAGTTTACCTCTTGGGCACTGCCGAGGTGCCCCTGAGCAAGGCACCAAACCCCCAACTGCTCGGGGCGCTTGTCAGGAGCAGCCCCCTCACTCTGACACCTCTCCATTAATGCATGTATGTGTGTTTCAGGTCTGCATGTACCATGTATGAGTTAAACAGAGTGTAAATTGAATTTCCCCACTGTGGGACTAATAAAGGACTATCTTCTTCTTCTTCTTCATACCGAACCGTACTGAAGGTACATGCTGTTTGCTCAGGAACAGTAATAACTAATATTAATACTCAGGGCAAATTACACTCAGTATCAGCTTCAGTGTTCTAATCACACAGATGTAACCATGGCAACCCCTCCCTTACTACCTGCCACCCCTCATGACATCACTTCATATTCACCTTGTTACTTTGCTCTGCACACTAACAGCACCATGGCGGGGAGGAGGTTAAGGGAAGCCGTCAAACAGGTGAGATGCGACGTGGACACGAACGTCAGCACCGCTCCACTCCTGAAACACGTCATGTGATCACACTGTGTGTGTGTGTGTGTGTGTGTGTGTGTGTGTGTGTGTGGCGTGTTAGGAGCTAGAGTTGCACGGGGCGTTCAAGGACTCGGAGGTGGTGATCGCCGGCCTGAGTAACGTGTACACTCACTACATCACCACCTATGAAGAGTACCAGGTACGTGGCAGCTGAGGCTCTTGAGTAGTGTAGCGTTTAGAGCCGTCCATCACACTCTGAAAAAAAAAAAATTTGCAATAAACAAAGTAAATAATTGAGTCTGATTTTTCAGGTGCAGCGATATGAAGGAGCCTCCACCATCTACGGTCCGCACACGCTCAGTGCGTACCTGCACAAGTACAGAGGCCTTGCCAGAGCCATCGCTCAGGTGAGACGAGCCGACTACACCTGCAGTTACGATACTCAGTATTGCTCATAGTACAGATTTAGTGTAAAATAAACTTCACAGGATATCTTTATCTCTGATGTCCATCTGAATAAATGTCCATAAATCCAATCAGAAGTCACAGAAAGCAAAGACAATTTTTATAACCTGAGAAGCTTCAGTTTACAGTAGAATCCTCCACTTCAAGGGACTTTTACTTTGTAAAATCTCTACATGAATCCAGTAAAATGTCTGATTTTCAGCAGGTCTGCAGTCAGAGACGTCCTGAAGTCAAATCTATCAGGATCATTGTCAGGAATTATTGATCACAGTTTTTATCAGCAACCCAGAAATCAAAGAATAAAGACATTTCCTTCTGAGATTAGTGGGATTTTCTTTTTAATTTATCAGGGTCATGTAATGTTTTATACTCTGCTGAATATAATCCATCAGTCTGATTTCCACAGATGGATTCTGTAGATCCAGTTCCCTTTGTTAACACCTTATTTTGAAAAGCGGCCGTAGTCCCAGGTGTCTACTTCCTCTAACTCCTCCAAGGTGGTCTCTAGCTCTCCGTCAGCTCCGTTCTCTTTATCCATCCATGGTCAGCTCCATCGGGGCCGTCTGAATGCATTTAACATAAATGTCAGTACATGGAGCTCTACAGTCGTAGCGTCGGCCCGTCGGACCACGGAGACGAGAGCGACGGCCGGCCGGACCGCACGTTACCGCCGTACGATGACGTTTCCCGTCCGTGACGGAGTTAGCGTGCAGCTTTAGCCGTGATGTCTAGCTCTGCTTTTCCAAAGTGTTTCCCTCCTTTACTGGATGTGTAGTGTTTACCAGACTGGATTTAACATGGAGGGTGGAGGTCGGATCCACGCCCACCCTCCACCCTTTAATACTTTCTGAGGTTTGTTCTGGTGGACGGATACTGAACGGATATGACGTCACGGTACTCAGACTACCACAATAAAAGCCATAACTTCCTTCTACCTCCACATAGACTGAGATGATGAAAATATATTGATTCTAGCATTAAAAAAATAGATTTCAACATTGTAAGATAAACAAAAAGTCATGATACATAGCTTTGTCCATCTCTAGTTCTTATGTTACTGGCATACTTACAGTTTTTGTTGTCAGGACAAAGTGTCGAAGCTGCCGGTCGGCCCTGAACCTCCTTTCTTTGAGAATCTCTTCAATCTGCTGCCTTCACCGCCCCCCGACAGGAAACCAGAGAACAGCAGCTTTGGAGACGTCCTGCAGCAGGTTTACCCCGTCTACAGACCGGTATGACATTCACCACCATACATCTTCTTCTGCAGTGTCCGTCAGAGGCCAGCACTTGGCTCATTGTTTCAGTCTGAGGATGTTGCCGCCTTTTGCTTGCCGTCAGTTTGGTTTTCTACCATCGTTATGTTGACGACACCCTGCTGTTTTTATATGAACATACATAAACTAAAAGTATTTAACGTGTTTTTTCAGGGAGACGTTGTCTTGGTCACATTCGTAGCAGGAAACCCCAGGAATTCTGGAGACATCGTAAGACCAAACGCTGTTTAAACTTGTTCCCTTGGTTTTATTGGTTCCTTTGAATTTCTTTTAGTCTTTGTCTCTCTCCATCCTCTCTAACCTCCTCAGTCTTGTCATCTGTTACAGAGAGGCAAAACTTTCGTTACTGTGGAGATTTATGACAACAGAACAGACACCTGGGAGGTCGTCCACACTGATGCATCATGGGAGACCAGGTAGGTTAGTGTGTAGCAGGCGAGCTGCAACTTCTGGGTCTGAGAAGAATCTTAAACCTATAAGTCTGGGTCTATAGAAGTCTCTAGAAAATTACTACCTCAGTAAACACTGGAAACATCAGTTTATGGTGTATGGCATGGTATGGTATGGCATGCTACCTGAACATGCTAAATGTGTTATACTAACATGCTAATGTACAGCATGGCCAGTCAGACTAGCTGTTTCCCCTCTACTAAGCTAAACTACGCCCAGGTTGCTACCTCCAGGTCTGAGAAGTGAAGTCAATGATGAAGACTCTTCAACCTTCATCCTGTCTCCAGCCAGCAGGGGGCGACTCCTCTGGGTCTATAGAGTCTCTAGAAAATGATCCTCCTCTCTGATTGATTACCTCAGTAAAATGTTGTCTTGCTAAATGTTGTCTCTGAGGATGCTAAACGTCTTTTCTGAGGATGCTAAACGTCGTCTCTGAGGATGCTAAACGTCGTCTCTGAGGATGCTAAACGTCGTCTCTTAGGATGCTAAACGTCTTTTCTGAGGATGCTAAACGTCGTCTCTGAGGATGCTAAACATTGTTTCTGAGGATGCTAAACGTCGTCTCTGAGGATGCTAAACGTCGTCTCTGAGGATGCTAAACGTCGTTTCTGAGGATGCTAAATGTTGTCTCTGAGGATGCTAAACGTCGTCTCCGAGGATGCTAAACGTCGTCTCTGAGGATGCTAAAGGTCGTCTCTGAGGATGCTAAATGTCGTCTCTGAGGATGCTAAATGTTGTCTCTGAGGATGCTAAACGTCGTCTCCGAGGATGCTAAACGTCGTCTCTGAGGATGCTAAAGGTCGTCTCTTAGGATGCTAAACGTCTTTTCTGAGGATGCTAAACGTCGTCTCTGAGGATGCTAAACATCGTTTCTGAGGATGCTAAACGTCGTCTCTGAGGATGCTAAACGTCGTTTCTGAGGATGCTAAATGTTGTCTCTGAGGATGCTAAACGTCGTCTCCGAGGATGCTAAACGTCGTCTCTGAGGATGCTAAACGTCGTCTCTGAGGATGCTAAATGTCGTCTCTGAGGATGCTAAATGTCGTCTCTGAGGATGCTAAACCTTGTTGTCTCTCTGCAGGTTTCATTGGCTGAAGGGTTCCAACCAGCAGAGTAACTCCACCGTCGAGTGGCACATCCCCCCGTCAGCAGCCAGCGGCTCCTACAGGATCAAACACTTTGGACATTACAAACAAAGGAAGTTCCCACGACCCGTCATCACGCCGTACGAAGGGACATCTGACGTCTTCAGAGTCACCGCCAGCTTCTACCATCACTGACATCAACGATTCCTGCAGCTGCTGATCACTGAAACAACTTCAGGGGAATTTATCAACTGAAGAAAAACATGTTGCTGTAATAAAAGTCAAATTTAAATATACAGAGTCTATAGACCCTTTTGGTGATTATGTCATGATGATGTCACAGTGTTAGCTGGAGGCTAGCCAAAGACCGGAGGCTAACGCTAGCAGTGGGCTAACGCTAGCAGTGGGCTAAAGCTCCACATCTAAAATGTCATCTTGCTGTTGTTGGCTGCCAGAATCCAGATATCAACATCTGAGATGACAAACTGTGATTGGAGGATCTAGAGAGCTACAACATCAGAGAAACCTTTCAGAGATGGAGAGGAGATGATGCTAATATTTAGCCTTCTGCTAACAGCAGCTGTGAGCCGTTGACTACTGTTAGCAGAGGGTTAAACTGTTAGCATCCCTTTCTCTCCATCTCTGAAACTCTGATATCGTTCGACACTTTATTGAAGGATTGTTAACTATAGACATCCAAAGATTTATACGCCCTCAGTTTATCTTTACAGCGCTGCTGTTGGCCTCCAGCACGCTGGTCGGACGGCTGGCTACTTAGCTAGCTGAGCTTGCTAATTCCTCCATGCTGTCATGAAACACAGACGATGAGCTGAACAAAGTTGTCCTTCATCTGGTGATAGCACTGTGCTTTCCTACGCTGTGACCAGAGTGAGTGGAAGAAGCATTAAGTTGTTCAATTTTACTAATTTAGCGACTGGCTAGTTAGCTAGCTAGCTTGCTAATTCCATCATGCTACAGAAAATGAGTCCAGCAGCAGACAGAGCTGGGTCACGGTCCCTCTGCCTCAGTCCTCACCGCTAGGAGGCTACTTCAGCAGGAGGAGAGCAGGAGCTAGCTAGCTAGCTAGTCGGTCTCTGGAACTAGCTAGTTAGCTAAAAGCTAGTCTGTCTTTAGAAGGTGAGAATGCAATCCAACCCAAAAATAGGAAGTGGACCAAAAAACTGCATAGTGATGATTATAGTGGACATATTTTTCTATAAAATATATATGTGGGGGGGGGGGGTCGACTGAAGGTGTGAAATCATCAAAACGAAACAACCACCGAGTCTTTAACTTCCTTCGTGTTGTCTTCAACATCCACCAACATCAGAAATAAGTCAAGGAAAACACAAGCAGCCAATCACAGTTCTTGAAGTCTGTTTACGACGAGGTAACCTCGTACGTATGTGGCTATAGGTGCGACGTAGCTGGCCTCACCTGGATGTTCATTCGCACTGATCTCCAAAAACACACCATATTGCATATTAAATATTAGACTTTGGATAAAAATAAATTCCCTTCTTCACATTAAGTGCTTTGATATGAATAAAGATGAATTTATCTCCATGTCAATAATTTCTACATTGCATCTTTGTTTTTCTTCATTTTCAGGAGGACATCCATAAATAATCTGTGGGCTTTGTCCTTGGTGACAGATTAAAGTGCTTTCAGGTGAACAAACACACATTTAGTCCCATAGAAAACAAGGTTTTGGTCCGTTAACTCAAAAAAGATGGAGGATATACACCTTCAGGGTTCCCTCTGCAGCGTTACCTCCAGAAACGTCCTCGTCCTCGCGACTGGAATAAATTCAGCTGTACAAATTCACTCAGACATGAGGATGCAGGTCAATAAATACACACTGTAGGATGCTGGTATACGTTTCCACTTCCACATCAGCAGACATCTCTCAACTTAATAAATCTTTTCTGGAGTATTTACAGTTTTTACAGTTTGGAGAGGAAGTAGTGAGAAGAAATGTGAGCAGCCTTTACAACATCGAGGCATAAACATCTGGATGTTAGCATGCTACCTGAACATGCTAAATGTGCTATACTAACATGCTAATGTAAAGCATGGCCAGTCAGGCTAGCTGTTTCCCCTCTACTAAGCTACGCTACACCCAGGTGGCAACCTCCAGGTCTGAGAAGTGAAGTCAGTGATGAAGAGTCTTAACCCTTCATCCTGTCTCCAGCCAGCAGGGGGCGACTCCTCTGGGTCTATAGAGTCTCTAGAAAATGATCCTCCTCTCTGATTGATTACCTCAGTAAACACTGGAAACAGCAGTGTCTGGTCTCAGTCTCTAGTTTCAGTCTTCTTCAGTACAGCAGGATGTTCATTTAGTGGATTATCGTCCATTTAGAGTCAGAGAGACCAGAAAGCAGGGGGGCTGTAGGGCGGGGCTACCTGCTGATTGACAGGTCGCTACGTTGTCCAGTTGTTGGAGTTGTTCGTGTTTTTGTCTTACAGCTTTAACCCTTTCACTGTTTTAACTTCGTCAAAATGAATTAGAACCTTCTTGGTCGCCTAAAAATGTCATTCAGCATTCGGTTGTACTTGGCTGCATCCTCTCCGAACCAAGATGGTGGCAGCCAAAATCCACACTCCAGGTTCTGGGACTTCCAACATCGTTGGGTTGTTTAAAATGGACATATTTATTGATTGACACGGCTCCTAATAGCCTCTGAATACCACTGAATAATGAAGAGAAAGATCATCACACGACCAACTGATGTTACCGACTTTTGAATTATGCCGCTAATGTTGCTGAAAGAAACATAAATAAAGGAAAGGAAAAGAGTAACCTCCCCCACCTCCTCTCCTCTGAACCGAGCAAAGTAAAAGAGCTTTTCTCCTCTCATATAATCACATGAACAGATTTAGAGTTTTTGGAGCGTGGGTTTCCTCTCACATGGTTTTGGTGACTTCCTGTTTGCTGAGGAGGACCTCCAGCAGGCGGAGTTTGGCCTTCAGCTGTTTGTACTCCTGGTACTCCTCCTTCATCGGACTACGATCCTCTTTTTGGCAGATTCTGGAGTAAAACACAAGAAACATGAATAAGGCTGCGTTCACGCTGCACACATGACTCAGATCTGCTACGTTCATCACAGTGTGATCAGCACAAACCACATGGAACCTGATCCTCTCAGTTCTGATCTGGCCCACTTTCATGAGGTCCTGATTCAGTCTGAACAGTCGTTCGCGGCAGGTTTACGTCACTAGACCAGTAAATCCCAACCTATTTCCCTTGAAGTCCTCCCTACTTCTATCTCAGAAAAATGAATTGTGGAAATTATTTCATCTGCCTTTGGACTTTACAACCCTCTGATTCATTGGAAATGTGAAGCCCTCACCAGTCCAGCACCACTGGACTCTGATTCTACCGGTAGACCCTCCAGCGATCAGAACGACCCAGCAGTACGCGATTACTCTGATGGTTAGATGATGGAGAGAATAAGCTGGACAGGTGGAGGTCTACTGTCCCTGTCTGGTTCCTGAGGTTCGTCTCTCACCTTCCAGTCTGACGGTGAAACTCGTCCTCAAACTCTCGGAGAGCTTTACGTCTCGTCTTCTTCTCTGCCCTCGTCTCACGGAGACACTGCAGCAGCTGAGACCTGGTGGGGACGGAGGACAGAGCTGAGAGGTTAACAGATGAAACGTCCTGTTGTCTGTCTCTGTGACGTCTGCAGTGATTGACCGTCCTCCAGACCTGGACGCTTCGTGCAGGTTGGCCGTGGTGACAGCAGGCTGTTGATGGACACCTTTCACCTCGTCTATCGGGGACACGAAGGCCGGGTCGCTGTCCCGGTCGCTGTCCCGGTCGCTGTCCCGGTCGCTGTCCTCCTCGCCGGCTGCCGGTCGGCTCGCTCTGCGAGGAGGCGGGGAGGGAGGGTCAACGACCGTCATGGAGTTCATCGAGTCTTCATCAGAACCGTCCTCCTCCTCCTGAGAGACATTTAGTTGTATTTAGTAGTGACTAATCAGAGATGAGACTGTATTCAGATCTCAAACCACTAAACCACGAAATTAAAATGAAACATGAAATACATGAAGCATGAAAAGACTCAAGAGATGCTGATATCTGAGGAAGACGAAGTCACACTGAACCGTGTCAACAGGAATGAATGATGACGGATGGAGACGAGGACGAGTGTCTCACTATAGTGGTGATGGTCGGACTGGAACACAGCAGGCGTTTGATCAGCTGGTATCGATCGTACAGAGGCTTCATCAGACTCTTCTGATTGGCTCCCTGAGAGAGAAGCTGAACTTTAACGAACTTTAATAAAAACTGAACAGCAATGTACGAGCTACTAGACACCAGTGAGAAGAAAACCAGAATCCAGATCAGGTCAGTCCACATCAGTGTGAATAAACCAGACTGACAGAATCCAGATCAGGTCAGTCCACATTAGTGTGAATAAACCAGACTGACAGAATCCAGATCAGGTCAGTCCACATTAGTGTGAATAAACCAGATTGACAGAATCCAGATCAAGTCAGTCCACATCAGTGTGAATAAACCAGATTGACAGAATCCAGATCAGGTCAGTCCACATTAGTGTGAATAAACCAGACTGACAGAATCCAGATCAGGTCAGTCCACATCAGTGTGAATAAACCAGACTGACAGAATCCAGATCAGGTCAGTCCACATCAGTGTGAATAAACCAGACTGACAGAATCCAGATCAAGTCAGTCCACATCAGTGTGAATAAACCAGATTGACAGAATCCAGATCAGGTCAGTCCACATTAGTGTGAATAAACCAGACTGACAGAATCCAGATCAGGTCAGTCCACATCAGTGTGAATAAACCAGACTGACAGAATCCAGATCAGGTCAGTCCACATCAGTGTGAATAAACCAGACTGACAGAATCCAGATCATGTCAGTCCACATTAGTGTGAATAAACCAGACTGACAGAATCCAGATCAGGTCAGTCCACATCAGTGTGAATAAACCAGACTGACAGAATCCAGATCAGGTCAGTCCACATCAGTGTGAATAAACCAGACTGACAGAATCCAGATCAAGTCAGTCCACATCAGTGTGAATAAACCAGATTGACAGAATCCAGATCAGGTCAGTCCACATCAGTGTGAATAAACCAGACTGACAGAATCCAGATCAGGTCAGTCCACATCAGTGTGAATAAACCAGATTGACAGAATCCAGATCAGGTCAGTCCACATCAGTGTGAATAAACCAGACTGACAGAATCCAGATCAGGTCAGTCCACATCAGTGTGAATAAACCAGATTGACAGAATCCAGATCAGGTCAGTCCACATCAGTGTGAATAAACCAGACTGACAGAATCCAGATCAGGTCAGTCCACATCAGTGTGAATAAACCAGACTGA
>CAMQGK010000299.1:21652500-21672500 GCA_947000775.1 Pterois miles | reverse complement strand
ACAATGACAATGACTGGATCCGACCTGGGGGCCACACTGAGTCCATGTACAGTGGGTGTGTTGGTGTGTTGGTGTGTTGACGTGTTGGTGTGTTGACGTGTCGGTGTGTTGGTGTGTTGACGTGTTGGTGTGTTGACGTGTTGGTGTGTTGACGTGTTGGTGTGTTGACGTGTCGGTGTGTTGACGTGTCGGTGTGTTGACGTGTTGACGTGTTGGTGTGTCGGTGTGTTGGTGTGTTGTTGTGTTGACGTGTTGGTGTGTTGACGTGTCGGTGTGTTGACGTGTCGGTGTGTTGATGTGTCGGTGTGTTGATGTGTTGACGTGTTGGTGTGTTGACGTGTTGGTGTGTTGACGTGTCGGTGTGTTGGTGTGTTGACGTGTTGGTGTGTTGACGTGTTGGTGTGTTGACGTGTTGGTGTGTTGATGTGTTGGTGTGTTGGCGTGTTGACGTGTTGGTGTGTTGACGTGTTGGTATGTTGACGTGTCGGTGTGTTGATGTGTTGATGTGTTGCCGTGTTGGTGTGTCGGTGTGTTGGTGTGTTGACGTGTTGGTGTGTTGACGTGTCGGTGTGTTGACGTGTTGCCGTGTTGGTGTGTCGACGTGTCGGTGTGTTGGTGTGTTGGTGTGTCGGTGTGTCGGTGTGTTGGTGTGTTGACGTGTTGGTGTGTTGACGTGTCGGTGTGTTGACGTGTTGCCGTGTTGGTGTGTCGACGTGTCGGTGTGTTGGTGTGTTGACGTGTTGGTGTGTTGGCGTGTTGACATGTTGGCGTGTTAGCGTGTTGGTGTGTTGACGTGTTGATACGTTGATGTGTTGACGTGTTGGTGTGTCGTGTGTTGGTGTGTCGACGTGTTGGTGTGTTGACGTGTCAGTGTGTTGGCGTGTTGACGTGTTGCCGTGTTGGTGTGTCGACGTGTCGGTGTGTTGGTGTGTTGACGTGTTGGTGTGTTGCCGTGTTGACATGTTGGCGTGTTAGCGTGTTGGTGTGTTGACGTGTTGATGTGTTGGTGTGTTGGTGTGTCGGTGTGTTGGTGTGTCGACATGTTGGTGTGTTGACGTGTCAGTGTGTTGGCGTGTTGGTGTGTTGACGTGTTGGTGTGTTGACGTGTTGGTGTGTTGACGTGTTGGTGTGTTGACGTGTCAGCGTGTTGCCATGTCGGTATGTTGCCGTGTTGGTGTGTTGCCGTGTTGGTGTGTTGACGTGTTGGTGTGTTGACGTGTTGGTGTGTTGACGTTTAGCCGTGTAGGTGTGTTGCCGTGTTGGTGTGTTGCCGTGTTGACGTGTTGGTGTGTCGGTGTGTTGACGTGTCGGTGTGTTGATGTGTCGGTGTGTTGACATGCTGGTGTGTTGACGTGCTGGTGTGTTGCCGTGTCGACGTGTTGCCGTGTCGATGTGTCGCCGTGTAGCCGTGTATCCGTGTTGGCGTGTTGGCGTGTTGGTGTGTTGGCGTGTTGGTGTGTTGCCGTGTTGGTGTGTTGCCGTGTTGGTGTGTTGCCGTGTTGGTGTGTTGCCGTGTTGACGTGTAGCCGTGTTGACGTGTTGCCGTGTTGGTGTGTTGCCGTGTTGGCGTGTAGCCGTGTTGGCGTGTTGCCGTGTTGGCGTGTTGGTGTGTTGCCGTGTTGGTGTGTTGCCATGTTGGTGTGTTGACGTGTTGGTGTGTTGACGTGTTGGTGTGTTGCCGTTTAGCCGTGTTGGTGTGTTGCCGTGTAGGTGTGTTGCCGTGTTGGTGTGTTGCAGTGTAGCCGTGATGACGTGTTGGTGTGTTGACGTGTTGGCGTGTTGCCGTATTGGCGTGTTGGTGTGTTGCCGTGTTGACGTGTTGCCGTCTTGGTGTGTTGACGTGTTGACGTGTTGTCGTGTTGACGTGTTGCCGTGTTGGTGTGTTGCCGTGTTGGCGTGTAGCCGTGTTGGCGTGTTGGTGTGTTGGCGTGTTGGTGTGTTGCCGTGTTGGTGTGTTGCTGTGTTGGTGTGTTGACGTGTTGGTGTGTTGACGTGTTGGTGTGTTGACGTTTAGCCGTGTTGGTGTGTTGCCGTGTAGGTGTGTTGCCGTGTTGGTGTGTTGCCGTGTAGCCGTGATGACGTGTTGGTGTGTTGACGTGTTGGCGTGTTGCCGTATTGGCGTGTTGGCGTGTAGCCGTGTTGGCGTGTTGCTGTTACCTGCAGCTGTTCTCTGGACCGTCGGGCTCCTTCGACTCAAACACAGACTGTCTGAGTCTCATCTCTGCACACAAACACAGATGGTGTTTATTACACAGCTTTGGTGAATACTCCATTCTGATTGGTCAATCACAGCATTCTATCGTCTATTATTTCTTTATTGCTATTTATAACTACACATATATATTTATTTATTTATATCCTTTATTTAACCAGGTGAGAAAACTCATTGAGATTAAAATCTCTTTTCCCAGAGTGACCTGGCCAAGAGGGCAGCAGAGAAAGTTATTTCTACAATAAAGACAAACAATATAAAGACAAACAATATAAGTAGACCAATACAGCAATCACACACCATAGACATATAAACAAATATCATGTGCAGTTATATGTACAACACAACAGCAGCTGTGCTGCACAAACAGGTCAATATTAAAATGACTCAAGGACAAAAAAAATTTAGGAGCAGTTACAGCGACCAATAGTGCTGTTTTCTCGATTTTTTAAAATGGACTTAAATCCTCCCACAGTGATAAGTTCTGACAGTTTCAGGTCTTTCTGCATAACGTTCCACGAGAACCGAGCAGCATATTTAAACGCTTTTTTGCCGAGCTCCGTTCTGACCTTTGGGACCAACATCTGGAGAACATCTTGAGAGCGAAGGCCATATTGACTGTGGTTTGTACACAAGTATGTACTGAGATATGAAGGCACCAGTCCAAGGAGACATTTATACATGAGAGTCCACCAGTGTGAAGACCTGCGGACAGACAATGATGTCCATCCAGCAGCAGCATAAAGGGAACAATGGTGCACCAGATTTCCACAGCCAGTAACAAAACGTAACGCACAGTGGTATCCAGCCTCTTTATGCTCTGGTCAGGTGCATTCATGTAGAGCAGATCACCATAATCCAATACTGGTAAAAATGTTGTTGAAACAAGGTATTTCCTCACCTGGAGGGAGAAACAGGATTTGTTTCTAAAGAGGAACCGCAATTTAATTTTCAATTTGGACACCAGATAGTCAATATGTGATGTGAAAGTCAAGTTTTGATCAATGAGGATCCCTAAATATTTATAAGTTGGGACCAGTTCAATGTGAAACCCTTGAGCAGTGGAGACTCTGGGGAGATCAGATGGTAGTGTTTTTCTGTTTGAAAAAAGCATCAATTTGGATTTCTCTGCATTTAACACCAGTTTAAGTTGAGTTAAACGAGACTGAACCAAATTAAATGCAGACTGCAGGAATTCAAGGGTCTGTGCTACTGAGGGAGATGAGCAATAGATGACGGTGTCATCTGCATAAAAATGAAAAGCAGCATTTGATAAGTTATTACATAGATTGTTTATATATATTGAGAATAGCAGTGGACCTAGTATGGAGCCCTGGGGGACGCCTTTAGACAGCAGTGGTCCTAGTATGGGACCCTGGGGGACGCCTTTAGACAGCAGTGGTCCTAGTATGGGACCCTGGGGGATGCCTTTAGACAGCAGTGGTCCTAGTATGGGACCCTGGGGGACGCCTTTAGACAGCAGTGGACCTAGGATAGAGCCCTGGGGGACGCCTTTAGACAGCAGTGGTCCTAGTATGGGACCCTGGGGGACGCCTTTAGACAGCAGTGGTCCTAGTATGGGACCCTGGGGGATGCCTTTAGACAGCAGTGGTCCTAGTATGGGGCCCTGGGGGACGCCTTTAGACAGCAGTGGTCCTAGTATGGGACCCTGGGGGACGCCTTTAGACAGCAGTGGTCCTAGTATGGGACCCTGGGGGATGCCTTTAGACAGCAGTGGTCCTAGTATGGAACCCTGGGGGATGCCTTTAGACAGCAGTGGTCCTAGTATGGGACCCTGGGGGACGCCTTTAGACAGCAGTGGTCCTAGTATGGGACCCTGGGGGATGCCTTTAGACAGCAGTGGTCCTAGTATGGGACCCTGGGGGACGCCTTTAGACAGCAGTGGTCCTAGTATGGGACCCTGGGGGACGCCTTTAGACACAGGGAGAAAGGAAGATGACGATCCAGCAAACTGAACACACTGAGTTCTGGCAGACCGGTAATTTGAAAACCAGCCCACAGCGTGTCTGGATAGGCCGATGCTGGATAGTCTATCTGCCAGGATGAGATGATCAACTGTGTCAAAAGCTTTTGATAAATCAATAAAAAGAGCTGCACAATATTTTTTACAATCCAAAGCTTCCATGATGTCATTTACCACTTTAATAGCAGCTGTTGTTGTGCTGTGTTGTTTTCTAAAACCTGACTGATATTTTGATAAAATACCATTCGTGTCCAAAAAGTCTTTCAGCTGTTCACTCACTAACTTCTCAAGAACTTTGGCTAAAACACACAGTTTATAGATCGGCCTGTAGTTATTGATTACTGATGGATCCCCTCCTTTCAACAAGGGGAAAAACATGGGCAGATTTCCATATGCTGAGGATCTCATTTCTAGAAAGGGTCAGATTAAAGATATGAGTGAGAGGCTCTGCTATAAAGTCTACGGCCAGTTTGAGAAAGTGAGGATCGAGCTTGTCAGGACCTGCAGATTTGTTTGTATCTAATGCCTGTAATGCTTTATGGACCTCAGACATTAAAAAGAGTGAAAGTGAACGGTCTAGCCACAGAGTTTATTGGGGGTGGTGAAAAATGAGGCCTCTGCTCATGTGGATGGTATTGAGTCGAAAAACCCGATTCAAATAAGGAGCCTGAAGAAATAAAATGTTGATTAAAGCTGTTTAGAATGACAGATTTATCGGTAATAATACCTATATATATATATATATAGCTACATATAACAGACTGTTGCTATGTTTAGCAGACCGTTGTTACGTATGGCAGACCGTTGTTACGTATGGCAGACCGTTGCTACGTATGGCAGACCGTTGTTACGTATGGCAGACCGTTGTTACGTATGGCAGACCGTTGTTACGTATGGCAGACCGTTGCTACGTATGGCAGACCGTTGTTACGTATGGCAGACCGTTGTTACGTATGGCAGACCGTTGTTACGTATGGCAGACCGTTGTTACGTATGGCAGACCGTTGTTACGTATGGCAGACCGTTGTTACGTATGGCAGACCGTTGCTACGTATGGCAGACCGTTGTTACGTATGGCAGACCGTTGCTACGTATGGCAGACCGTTGCTACGTATGGCAGACCGTTGCTACGTATGGCAGACCGTTGCTACGTATGGCAGACCGTTGCTACATATGGCAGACCGTTGTTACGTATGGCAGACCGTTGCCACGTATGGCAGACCGTTGCTACATATGGCAGACCGTTGCTACATATGGCAGACCGTTGCCACGTATTGAACAGAGACATGAACTCCTCATCAGTGGTTTTACCTTTCAGCTGCTTGCGAGCCTTCGCCAGTTCCCCCATCACTCGGATCATCTCTGGGTTGGAGTATTTATCATTGTGGGATGGCTGGGAAACACACACACACACACACACACATATATAAATATATATTCAGAGGAAGCAGCTGGACAAGAGCTATGAACTGATTGACTGAATGCTGTTTAGTGTCAACGCTGTCTCAATGCTGTTTCCTGGTCCTGGTCCCTGCTGGTCCTGGTCTCTGCTGGGTTTACCTTGTAGTTCATCTCCTGCTCAAACTGATCCTCAAACCGGCGGACCCTCTTCTTCAGGGTCTGGATCTGTCTGGTGAGGAACGGGATAGATGAGGGATACTCCAGGTCCTCCGAGCTCTCGGCCCGGTCCCGACCCCGACACCTGCACACAAACACAGACAGGTAGACAGACAGGTAGACAGGTAGGTAGACAGGAAGGTAGACAGACAGACAGACAAACAGGTAGACAGACAGGTAGACAGACAGACAAACAGGTAGACAGACAGACAGACAGGTAGACAGACAGGTAGACAGGCAGACAAACAGGTAGACAGACAGACAGGTAGACAGGCAGACAGACAGGCAGAGAGGTAGACAGACAGGTAGACAGACACGTAGAGAGACAGACAGACAGGCAGACAGACAGGCAGGTAGACAGACAGACAGGCAGGCAGACAAACAGGTAGACAGACAGACAGGCAGACAGACAGGCAGAGAGGGAGACAGACAGGTAGACAGACACGTAGAGAGACAGACAGACAGACAGACAGACAGAGAGGTAGACAGACAGGTAGACAGACACGTAGAGAGACAGACAGACAGGCAGGCAGGCAGGCAGGCAGGCAGGCAGACAGACTCACTGGATGTACTGCTGGCTGCAGGGTGGTGATGGAGCAGTGTCGGGGTCAGAGTTGAACCTCAGACTGTGACTGAGGTTGGAGCAGCGGGGGGAGGGCAGAGGGCTGGGGCCTCCTGCCAGGAGCTGGAGGAGAGCTCCTCCTCCTCCTCCTCCTCCTCCTCCTCCTCCTCCCTCTCCTCCAGGGCTGCTCCTCTGGGGGGAGTAGGGGGAGTGGTGAGGGCTGGGGGGCGGAGCTCCATCAGGGGTCAGGGGCTGCTGGATGGAGGTCAACGGCTGGTGTCTGGGGGACTGTGGAGGTCTGGTCAGGACCGTCAGCAGGTCTGCACACACACAATAATTACCTAAAGGATCTCTAGAACCACCTCGTACTAAAGAACCGCCACAGTGACTACACTCATCTATGGGTTCTCGAGAACCTCCTCAATAATAATTACAATAACCTTATTAATCTCTAGAACCCTCTTAATGATCACCTAAGGACCTCTAGAACCTCTTCAATGACCAGTAGAACCATCTAAAGGACAAATAGAACCTCCTGAAGGACCAGAAGAACCACCTAAGGGTTCTCTAGAACCTCCATAGTGAACCACTAGAATCACCTAAAAAGACCAGTTGATCCTCCTCAATCATCAGTACAAGTTTATTGATACCTAGAACATCTTCACTGACTGCTAGAACCTCCAAAAGGTTCTCTCAAAGACCTGAAGGATCAACAGAACCCTCTCATTAACCACTAGAACCACAATGACGTAAACCTGAGAACAGCAGTACATTGTCAGTCAGTCAGTGAGTGAGTGAGTCAGTCAGTCAGTCAGTCAGTGAGTGAGTCAGTGAGTCAGTCAGTGAGTCAGTCAGTGAGTGAGTCAGTCAGTCAGTGAGTGAGTCAGTGAGTCAGTCAGTGAGTCAGTCAGTCAGTGAGTGAGTGAGTGAGTCAGTCAGTGAGTCAGTCAGTGAGTCAGTCAGTGAGTGAGTCAGTGAGTCAGTCAGTGAGTGAGTGAGTCAGTCAGTGAGTCAGTCAGTCAGTGAGTCAGTGAGTCAGTCAGTGAGTCAGTCAGTGAGTCAGTCAGTGAGTGAGTGAGTCAGTGAGTCAGTGAGTCAGTCAGTGAGTGAGTCAGTCAGTGAGTCAGTCAGTCAGTCAGTGAGTCAGTCAGTCAGTCAGTCAGTGAGTGAGTCAGTCAGTCAGTCAGTCAGTGAGTGAGTGAGTGAGTCAGTGAGTCAGTCAGTGAGTGAGTCAGTCAGTCAGTGAGTCAGTGAGTCAGTCAGTGAGTCAGTCAGTGAGTGAGTGAGTCAGTGAGTGAGTGAGTCAGTCAGTGAGTGAGTGAGTCAGTCAGTCAGTGAGTCAGTGAGTGAGTCAGTCAATGAGTCAGTCAGTGAGTCAGTCAGTCAGTCAGTGAGTCAGTCAGTCAGTCAGTCAGTCAGTCAGTCAGTGAGTGAGTCAGTCAGTGAGTGAGTCAGTCAGTCAGTCAGTGAGTGAGTCAGTGAGTCAGTCAGTCAGTGAGTGAGTCAGTGAGTCAGTGAGTGAGTCAGTCAGTCAGTCAGTCAGTGAGTCAGTCAGTCAGTCAGTCAGTCAGTCAGTCAGTCAGTGAGTGAGTGAGTGAGTCAGTCAGTGAGTGAGTCAGTCAGTCAGTGAGTGAGTCAGTCAGTCAGTTAGTGAGTCAGTCAGTGAGTGAGTCAGTCAGTCAGTCAGTCAGTCAGTGAGTGAGTCAGTCAGTGAGTGAGTCAGTCAGTCAATCAGTCAGTCAGTCAGTGAGTGAGTCAGTCAGTGAGTGAGTCAGTCAGTCAATCAGTCAGTCAGTCAGTGAGTGAGTCAGTCAGTGAGTGAGTCAGTCAGTGAGTGAGTCAGTCAGTGAGTGAGTGAGTGAGTCAGTCAGTGAGTGAGTCAGTCAGTGAGTGAGTCAGTCAGTCAGTCAGTCAGTCAGTCATTGAGTGAGTGAGTCAGTCAGTGAGTGAGTCAGTCAGTGAGTGAGTCAGTCAGTGAGTGAGTCAGTCAGTCAGTCATTGAGTGAGTGAGTCAGTCAGTCAGTGAGTCAGTCAGTGAGTGAGTGAGTCAGTCAGTCAGTCAGTGAGTGAGTCAGTCAGTGAGTGAGTCAGTCAGTCAGTCATTGAGTGAGTGAGTCAGTCAGTCAGTGAGTCAGTCAGTGAGTGAGTCAGTGAGTGAGTGAGTCAGTCAGTCATTCAATCAATCAATCAGTCATTCATTCAGACAGACAGGTGTGCTACCTGGCGGGCTGTTTTCGTCCAAGGGGACTCCGTGGCAGACAGCCAGTGTCTTTCCGTCCTTCCCTCGGAGCTCCAGCGGACTACACGGGCTCTTCTGCTCCTTGCTGCCCAGGGCAGGGGGGCTCTCCTCCGGGGACGGACCCAGCGAGGGCCCCCCTCCACCTCCAGCGCCTGGAGCTTCATCAGGGAACTCTGCAGGCAGAAGCAGAACATGCCAGACACGCTGATCCAGAGATTAAGCTGGTCCCAGGAGGAGGCTGGAGTACACAGGGTAGTCCACTTATGAGGGGCAGTGACGTGCTGCAATGGATCGACAATTCCAGATATTAGCCAGATCCCAGCTCCTGGAGCACCGCATGTGGAGGAGTGGCAGCTGGTTTGTTGGCTTGTTAGTGTTTGAAGAGAAAGCCTGCTGTTCAGGATGTAGTCTGTCCCCACAGTCCATGAGATGAGACCATTGATCTCCTATCCACGAATTAGTCAGGTATCATCCGGTGAAACAAGCCGCGATGCCTCCCGTATGCCCCGCGCTCCAGCAATTAGACAGTTCCGGGAGCTGCGACGTGTGATCCCTATGTTTCCCTCCCGTTTTCCGGTCCAGGAATTACTCCTCTCCGGTGGACTAAGCTCAGAGTTTTTGAATTTTCATCCTGTCGTTCTTCACGTTCACTGAGGCTGGAATCCTCCCCCACCTCCTCCTCCACCTCCTCCTCCTCTGGATTACTCATCGTCTGAGTGGGGGGGGCGAGGTTCTTTCCCGCAGCAGAGGGGGAGGGGCTTGTTGATGACGTCACGGTGTGTCTCATTCATAAAAAGCAAAGAAGAAGAAGAAGAAGAACAACAACCTTTATTAGTCCCACGAGGGGAAATTCAGTTTTTACACTCTGTTGTTAACTTATACACAGTACATGCAGACCTGAAACACACACAGACCTGAAACACACACAGACCTGAAACACACACAGGACAACCAGGACCATCTACCAACATAGACCTGCATCAATGGAGAGATGTCAGAGTGATGGGGCTGCTGTTGACAAGCGCCCAGAGCAGTTGGGGGTTTGGTGCCTTGCTCAGGGGCACCTCGGCAGTGCCCAAGAGGTAAACTGGCACCTCTCCAGCTACCAGTTCACGCTCAGTTCTTGGTCATGTCGGGACTTGAACCGGTGACCCTCCGGTTCCCAAGACAACTCCCTACAGACTGAGCTACTGCCGCCGAGGAGGAGGAGGAAGAGGAGGTAGAGGAAGAGGGGGAGGAAGAGGAGGAGGAAAAGGATGAGAAGGAAGAGGAAGAGGAGGAATATATTTATATATCTATATATCTATAGATATATAGATATATGGATATATGGATATATATAGAAGCTGCACAGACTCATGGGAGGAGCTGATGACCTGACCTCTGACCTGAGTTCACCTGGCTTCAGGTCTTAGATCCAGTATCTGAGGCTCCTCCTCTTCTCCTCCTTCTCCCCCCTCCTCCTCTCTTCCTTCTCCTCTCCTCCCCTCCTCCTCCCCCTCCTCCTTTCCTCCTCCTGACATAATGGTTGTTCTGCATAAATATCCCACAGTTCTTCTCATCTTGGGTCCAAGATCCAGGGGACAGCATCTCCAGTGGACAGTGTATCCACTAGACAGTGTCTCTAGTGGACAGTGTCTCTAGTGGACAGTGTTTCTAGTGGACAGTGTCTCTGGTGGACAGTGTCTCTAGTGGACAGTGTTTCTAGTGGACAGTGTTTCTAGTGGACAGTGTCTCTAGTGGACAGTGTTTCTAGTGGACAGTGTCTCTAGTGGACAGTGTCTCTAGTGGACAGTGTCTCTAGTGGACAGTGTATCCACTAGACAGTGTCTCTAGTGGACAGTGTTTCTAGTGGACAGTGTATCCACTAGACAGTGTCTCTAGTGGACAGTGTTTCTAGTGGACAGTGTTTCTAGTGGACAGTGTATCCACTGGAGACACTGTCCTGGCGCGGTTTCCGCTGTGCGTCTCGTCCTCCAGCTTCGAATCAGAAAATGCATCTCGATCACGAACGTTCTGCTATTTAACAAATTTCCACTACACAATTTTTTGCAGTGTAATTAGCAAAAAACTACCAAAAATTTAGCATTGACAATGAAGAGTTTAATTGCAGAAAATTAAATTTTTCACCAATTTTCAAGTATTTTTTACTCAGTCATACTTTAACTTCGAGAGATTAAATTTTTGTTAGAATTTTCTTTAAATTTAGATATTTTTCTCTTTTGTACTTTTTGAGATATTTGAAGTTAAAAACCGTCTTTTCACATTTTTCTAATTTTCTCAGAGTGGGACTGTCCTCCCAACTCCTGACTGGAAAAATATTTTGCTCCCATTTCCACAATTTTCACTGTGCAGATAATTTCTCCGTAGAAACGTAGGGATACCTGTGCTGGTCGTAGACACGTTACTGTGGAGTCAGTCGGACTGGAGGTGACCGGAGCTCAAGGACCCCATTCACTCCCATGTTAATTCTCTCACAGATTTCAGGTGAAGAGTGAAAACTAACGGTTTTGGGAACTGCTCCCCTGGACACACTTTTGACACTACACACACCAAAATACACAGATGTGTTCATCAGAGTGTTGTTACTCGTCTCCTCAAATGCTGTGGCGATCGGAGTTTTGGTCTTAGTTTAAAAAGGATTTGTTTGGATCCATCGCTTCGGCTGATTTTAATGCCAGTGTCTCTGCTCTCGTGAAGAAAAGATGGAGAGACTAATTGTGTCGGTACAGTTTGTCGGTTGTTTTGCTTCATTTACTGAACGGATTTGTGCTGATAATGGACACCGGCGAACGGAGTACAGCAGGAACAACAAACAAGTTTCCCACCGCGTCCTTCAGGAGGCTGACGGCTTTTCAGGAGGCTGACGGCTTTTCTGGAGGCTGACGGCTTTTCTGGAGGCTGACGGCTTTTCTGGAGGCTGACGGCTTTTCTGGAGGCTGACGGCTTTTCTGGAGGCTGACGGCTTTTCTGGAGGCTGACGGCTTTTCTGGAGGCTGACGGCTTTTCTGGAGGCTGACGGCTTTTCTGGAGGCTGACAGCTTTTCTGGAGGCTGTAACTGAAGCACAACCTGCAAGCTGAAATTCATCTTACTATGAAAATTCAGATTTTATACCTAAAACATGACCTGCTACTAAAATATGACACCCGGTTTCAGATGGAACGGTAGAATTATCTCTGACATGTTAATCAATCAGTCGCCTTGAGATCTGCATTGTGGTGACTTAAAGAATGAAAAGAAGAAATAATAAGATCACTGCAGCAACATTTTATGTTAAAAACGCTGACTTTTGGTTTTACTTTTAACTGGCAGGAAAGAAACCTGAATATTTTGCCCCTCTGACATAAACTAATATTCATGAGATTTTATTCAGTGCTCGAGTGTTTCAGACACTGAGCTCTGAAACGTGTTATAATATAATATCATGAGTTTGAATTGCCTTCTTGTTTTTAATATTTCTTAGACTTGGAGTCGGTCCGTCTCTTCTTGAATGTGGAGTCTTACCCAGAATAAAATGAACTGTATGAAGAACAGAATATCCCTGAAACTGAAGCGTTCGCGCTCTGAAACACCTTGTTTCTAATAGCTAGTGTCGCGCCACCACAGCTTTTTGCTTTGTGTGTCACGAAGAAGAGGATTGGTTGTTGATCCCAACGTGGTTGTAGTGGTCAGACTACTGCGTTCATCATGTGACCTCATTGGACCCAAAAAGACTTTTTCCCATTGACTTCTATTGAGAAAGAGCCGTCTGTAACTCAGAGGATCATTTATTAGAGGTGAACCGACTCTCCAGCACCAGCACTCCGATAGTCCTGGTTTAGATCATCAGGGCCTAAAAATGTAAAACGCACCAACAGCTGAATCCAGAGTTACTTCCTTCCTCCGTTGATGTCTATGGAGACCCGGACCGTGACGCCGGTGTGACGGCTGAGACCCAATGGATGAGGAAGAGTGCTCCACTGGGACGCTCTGATAGGATGAACGAGGCCCCGCCTCCATCGCTGGATCCAGGTCTACATCCATGGTGACGAACCGTAGTGGCGTCCGGGTGGAAACGGAGGAGCTTCTGGACGCTGTGCAGCACCACAAACTGGAGAAACCGGGAGGGTTGGCGGGTATGCTGGAGCCTAGTAATGATCCAATAATATGATAATTATAATGATATAATATATATCATTCTGCAGTATGAGGAGGCCACTTTTACTTTTACTAGCTGTTGTTGCTAATAATTCTGTATTTTTAATGTAAAATGTACTTTTAAGGAGAAATACTGACTGAAACAGACGACATCTGAACTTTTATTTTATGGCTTTTTGTAGTTATGAAATTATAGGGCTGCATATATTAAAATGTACTAATCCAATCTGAAAGCTTTGTTTGGAAAACAATGTGCAACCAAAAGTTAAAAATGTCTTTTGAATATGAACTATGACACTCAAACAATCATATCTGTCTGCTGTCCTCAACAGGAAATCAGGACAACGTTTGGCTTTTTACGGCTTTTATTTTTCAAACAGATCAAACTGCTTTGGCAAAAATGGTCTTAACAGTCATGCCCATAAATCTTTCTGGCTACGATGGCAATAATAATAATAATAATAATAATAACAATAATAATAATAACAATAACCAGATAATGATATAATAATAACAAACACATCATAAAATACTATATTCCCACTATATACAAATAAATCAGTGATACTGAAGCTTCATCACAATGTCATAATCACAAAATGTTATCACTAAGAATCAATATGAAGATGAATATTCTCCGTCTGGTCCAAACACGTTTATTTCTTGTTTTCACTGGTCACAGCTGAACATTAACATTAAAACCTGGTTTGTCAGCGTGTGGTGGTGAAGTTAACATAACTATTTTTCTCTGGACTAAATGAAGATTCACGTTTTATTTTCTGTGTGTATTAAATAAATGAATTACTGTGTTTTACTGTGGGAGCTGGAGGCTCGTTGGTTGGTGTTTTCTTTGATTTACTGAGAATCAGATCGTAGAAACAAACCAGCAACAAGGAGAAAATCCCTCAGCAGCACCGGATACTCGCTCCCAGCCACCAGGCTAGCAGTTCCCCCCTGATCCCAGTCGTTATGCTAAGCTAGGCTAACCACCGTGGAGGACAGAACCAGCCACAATCAAAAGTAAATGAATAAAGAAATATGGGACTCAATAAATCAATCAATTCATTAATTAATGTCATTAAATGGAACAAAAAATAATGTTAAAAATAGTCATTAACTCAGAAAATGTGATCAATATTTCTGTTTTAATTTACTTATTTATTTATCTTAGTATTAATTCCAATAGTTATCTACTCTTCTGCTTAATTTTTCCTTTTATGTATTCATGGATTTATTTTATTTCACATTCATTCTTCTATCTGTTTATACAGATTTTTTAAATTGATTAATTAATCAGTGTGCAGGACTTTCCTCTTTGCATTTCACCACCTTATTTATTTCCCCAAACTCATGTATGTATTCTTTTCTTTTTATGTTTCTTTATGTATTTATGCCTCATTATGCAAATGGAAAAAAATCAAAATAAATAAATACATTTAGAAATAAATAAAAATAAATAAAAGGGAAAATTACACAACGGAGGTGTAAATAAATATGGAAATGAATATAAAGATACTTTTATAAAGATATATATTGGCAGGTTCTCTGTCCTCCATAGATCAGCCTGAACATATCAATACAATGAGAACGATACTGATAATAATTAATGCTGTATAATAATTAACTTCTGCCCTCTAGTGGTGAAAACAGAACATTTCCAATATTGTCATGCAGAACTCACAGAAGTCACATTGCTGCTCAGTTTACACAAATATCGTCCGACAGATTGAGACGGTTAATACAAAGACTTCGTACCAGAGACACAACAGGAAGAAGAAACACCTCCTCCCGACCAGCTGTGACATTCTGACACGTCGGAGGTTTTGCTCGTCCGTCTACAGGCTCTCACATAGTTGAAGCAGAGCCACAACCGCACAATAGATGTCGCTCGTAAAACATAACTAGTCTACGTCTTCCTCGCCACCTATAAGTCCATCTACGCCGGCGCCTCTTTCTATAGACGTTACAGTGGACAGGATGGCAGCTTGTTTCTGTCTTGTTAGCACTGTGACCCGTTCAGACCTCAGAGAGAGTAAAGCTAATCGGTAACCATCAACAGCCAGAACGACCTGCAGGAGCCGACGGGACCGTGCAGTGTGATCACTCAGGTCGTAGCTGACACTCGGACCACACAAACATTCTACTCATACAGTAGGAATTACACAACATTTCTAAAATCGTACAGTGCTCAACCTTCGTAGAGTTGCTGGAGAGAGGTCTGGAACCAGGTTATTATCATGAGCCTTCCACACGAGACAAAACAGATCCTGAAACGTGCTCAACTTTGAAACAAACAGCTGATCAGAAATTCAACCACGTCGTGCATGTGTCTGTGAGAATGGAGTGTTTGTGGGTGTGTGCAAAAATATGTAGGAAATCTGGGAAATATGTACAAAATATCTGCTCTCATGTTATGATCCAAAGATTCACGCCATTAAAGAAAGGCAGAAAGGAAAGTTTAAAAGTAGAAATGTTCGTATCATCCTCTGAGGAGCACCACAGCTGCTACATCCAAAATGTTTTGTCTTCCAGTCTTTGGAAGTTTAAATTCCCAAAAATTAAATGAAATGCGAAGGCATCATGGTGACTGAATTTACCTGTTCACCTCCTGTGGTTTGTGTTCGTCCCTCGAACCAAAATTCATTCTGCAGTCTGCGATCCTCCAGCCCGACCTGGGTTCATAGGGTCAGAAAAGCCCCCAAGGACTTTAAGAACCATCCATCCATCGTCAACCGCTTATCCCGTTAGGGGTCGTGGGGGTCTGGAGCCGATCCCAGCTGTCACTGGGCGAAGGCGGGTTCACCTGGTCAGGTCTCCAGTCCATCACAGGACACATAGAGACAGACAACATAGAGACAGACAACATAGAGACAGACAACCATTCACGCTCACATCCACAACTATGGGCAATTTAGAGTCATCAATTAACCTAAACTGCATGTCTTTGGACTGTGGGAGGAAGCCGGAGTACCCGGAGAAAACCCACGCTGACAGGGGGAGAACATGCAAACTCCACACAGAAGAGTCCCAAGCCGGATTCAAACCTGCGACCCTCTTGCTGTGAGGCGAGAGTGCTAACTTTAAGAACCACTTCAACAAAACAACAAAACACAAATGCCAGATATCGCAACACAGGCAGTATTAGACGTACAAGTCTGATCTTCCACTAAGGGGTCAAAGCTCAAGTGTCAGTCAGAGAACAAGGACCCTGGCTTTCTATTAGCTGCGATAAATGGAGCCATGGTGTTTGGAGCCCCTTTTACACAAAAGACTCTACAATACTGCTGAAAAGAGGATCCGCCGTTAGGCCAGCTTTGCCTTTTCACACTGAAACAAGCAATGGCAACATAATGTGTGTGATTTAAGATGGCATCACAGGAGCAAAAGAGGCATGGTGTACTCCTGGTGGCGACTCCTGTATGTTGTCCCGTCGTGTTTCGATGCGCTGACAGAATAACTCTGTCCATCTCAGTACCTTTCATACAGCACAGCAAAGTGAGATAACGGTGCTACAGTCCCACCTCGAACAGGCTGTGAATGGAACTAGTGATGTTAACGATTCAAAGCTGTCAGCTGTCTGATGTCAGTTTGTTCTCACTTGCTTTCAACCATGTTAGGTCCTCTGAATACAGAGCTGGATTAACATAAAGAACCACAAATGTTTCCCCAACCTGTTTTGCCCAAAGTCCCAGAAACCAGCTACTAGCTCTACACTGGTCCAGTACCCTGCCCCTGGTTAGCTGCAAGTCCACTTGTTTAAACTCTAATTCTTTTAAGGATAAGCACCACGGCCACTCCAACAGTTTGTTATTCCAGTCTGGTCTGTTTCTCCAGGAAGGACTTAATGATGAAACTTCCCTTGACCCCCTTTAGATTTACAAGCAGCAGCCTCTGGTGGTTTCATTGGTGGGTTTAAGCAGCCGGTTTCTGGCAGTAAGTAAGTAAGCCAAAGTTGTGCTGCAACCAAACAAGGAATCAGGGTTGTTCTGGGTTCTCAGAGTCACTCGTAAGCATTGCCCAAATGTCTTTTCTGCATCAATGACACATTTGTTAGCATACCCCAGTTGAGCTGCAGCCAAACAAGGAGTCAGGGTTGTTGCAGGTTCAAAGAAACACTGCTAGGCATTGCAAAAACTTCTTTTCTGCTCCATGGGCTCATTTTTGTGGATGCAGTGATTATTATTCCAACAGGGTCAAACAGTGCTTAAAAACAGCACCGGCAAATTCACAGTACGGTGCTCCAAGTAAAAACGTCCTCTCCTCAGATCTGGACCTCACCACCAGCCGTGAGGTGTCAGGCTTTAGGTTTGGATGCAAGCTGGATTAAAAGTCATAATCCCATCCAGAGTTGTCGTCCGGTGGTGGCTCGTCTGTGTCTTCAGGGAAGCTGTCGAAGTTACTGGTGTCGGTTGAGGAAGAAACCTGAACACAACAACACTGAGTCAGACACCTTCAACACCTGCAGACTGAACAGTTCAAACACCAGGAGATACTCTGCATGGAAGGTTGAACATCTATCCAGTAGGGTGGGTGATGTGATAAGACCATCAGAGATTTCACCATATGTACAATTTATACTGAAGTATCAATGTCTAATATTTAGTGGGCATTTCATGTCTTTGTTTGGACATAAAGGGACTGACTGATTGGAAAGACATGCAACAGACATGCCAGACCACTGCCGACCTGAACAATCTTATTTGTTGAGTATTTAATTTGCTGTATTGGTCAAAAACAGACTTTCAGGGTTATTATTAAGAATTTATGCTACTAAATGATCTCCGATCAACAGTACATTTACTGGCTTCCAGATGTATTTCGTGCTCTTGATTCAACGAATGATTCTCAGGAGTCAAGGGGCCTAAAGATTGATGGTGCGGTTACAGCAGGTGGTCGTATACAGTATGAAATGTTATTTAAACTCACATCAGGTGTGATGGGTGGGGACAGAGTTCCTTTCCTCAGACCCTCCCAGTTAAAACCTTCAAACCACCTGAACACAGACAGAGACAGATTAATTTTTATCTGAGACCTGAAAAACAGGTGAGAACTGATTCAGCCAATCAGGTGTCAGATTCCTCTCTACTCACTCACTTGTGCTTCTGGATGTCTTTGACTCCATTTTTCAGGTTTCCAAGTCTCTCTGAGGGATTATCTCTGTTGACACAAACGGTTCACAAATTTGTTTGGAGATAAAAACAGTGAGTTTGGATTCTCAGTTGGACAGTGCCCCCCAACTGAAAAAGTGCCCCCTACCTGAAAACAGCACCCCCTATCTGAAAACAGCACCCGGTTTAGAGATAAGATCTTTAGCCCGAGCCTGAGTCCGAGCCCGAATTAGCCCGACCCGGCCCGAATTTCGGCTTCTCTCTCACTAACGTTTTTTAATAAATATATATTTATATATTATGTATACTAAAACGATGTATAGATATTAAACTAAGGAAAGCTTGTTATAAAATAAATAATTTGGATAAAACAGAGAAGGCGCTGTATGTTAAGATATAAATGTTTATTGAATATGCATCTTACGTCTTAACTTACAGTCTAACCCTAACCCTTAACTGGGAGAATTCGTTACAAAGACAGGCTTTAATTTGTTATCATGATGCTCAGGCATCGTCACAAATGTGATCACACAAATCACAACCAGTCCCTTTTCCCGGAGCAGAGCTCTGTCCGGGTCTGACTGACGCATCCCCTCCCTTTCCTCCTCCTCCTGAGTCCTCACAAGTAAAATAGAAAGGCTCGGGCCTGCAAATCAAGTTAATTGATCGGGCTCGGGCCGGGTCGGGCTTTAATATCCGCGGGCCTGGGTCGGGTCGGGCTGGATTTTTTAGGCCCGATTTTACCTCTAACCCCGTTACCTGAAAACAGTGCCCTGTTTGAAAACAGCGCCCCCTACCTGAAAACACTGCCCCCTATCTGAAAACAGCACCCCCTATCTGAAAACAGCGTCCCCTACCTGAAAACAGTGCCCTGTTTGAAAACAGCGCCCCCTACCTGAAAACAGTGCCCCCTATCTGAAAACAGCACTGCCTACCTGAAAACAGCATTCCGTTACCTGAAAACAGTGCCCCCTACCTGAAAACAGCACTCCCTACCTGAAAACAGCACCCTGTATCTGGGAACAGTGCCCCCTACCTGAAAACAGCACTCCCTACCTGAAAACAGCACCCTGTATCTGAAAACAGTGCCCCCTACCTGAAAACAGCACTCCCTACCTGAAAACAGCACCCTGTATCTGAAAACAGCGCCCCCTACCTGAAAACAGTGCCCCCTACCTGAAAACAGTGCCCTGTTTGAAAACAGCGCCCACTACCTGAAAACAGCACCCCGTTACCTGAAAACAGTGCCCTGTTTGAAAACAGCGCCCCCTACCTGAAAACAGTGCCCCCTACCTGAAAACAGCACTCCCTACCTGAAAACAGCACCCTGTATCTGGGAACAGTGCCCCCTACCTGCAGAGCTTCTTGATGAGGTTGGCGGCGTTCTTGGTGATCTTCTTGGGGAACTCGATCATGTCGATGCCTCTCAGGATGATGTTGTAGGTCTTCATTGGATCTGTACCTGAAAATGGGGGACTGTAGACACGCAGACACTGTAGGACACTGAACTGGCTCTTCTGGACTCTACTGGACTCTACTGAGCTCTATTATTTCTCCTCGGTCTGGTCCTCACCTGCCAGTCAGCAGCTCGTACATCAGGATGCCCAGAGACCAGTAGTCTGCTGAGACATCATGACCCTTGTTGAGGATGATCTCTGGAGCGACGTACTCTGGCGTCCCGCAGAACGTCCATGTCTTCTTACAGAAACCGATCTTTTTGGCAAAACCAAAGTCCACCTGAAAAAAGACAACTGATTGAACACGTATTCCACATATTTTCCTTTATGCTCATGTGAAACTCTGTACATGTTAAATATGTAAAATGTGATTTCAAAGGACATGTGGAATCACCAGCTTGGCGTATCCCCGGCTGTCCAGGATGAGGTTCTCAGGTTTCAGGTCTCTGTAGATGATGCCTTTGGCGTGCAGGTAGGCGAAGGCTTCGACCACGCAGGCAGTGTAGAACCTGGTGGTCGAATCTTCAAATGAGCCCCTGAAACAGTTAAAGACCTGTGAGACATTTGGGACAGTTGGATCCCTTTCAGCTTTATTGGCCATTAGTCACCATGTGAGCTGTCCTCAGTTGGTTTTCTGTTGTTTAAATTTAATTTAATCTACTGATGAATATACCTATGTTCA
>CAMQGK010000299.1:21625000-21647500 GCA_947000775.1 Pterois miles | reverse complement strand
GCCTCGTACCTGCAGGTACAAAAACACAGGGATGCCTTCACTGAACGCAGGAAAAGTCAACGTTTTTGGGACACTGTGAAAGATGGCCAGCAGGATGAGATGAAGGTTTATCTCAATCTAAACACATCCACCAGCGGCGAGCCACCGCCGGCCAGACGCCACGCTCTACCTGTAGCATTTGACAACGTGGAAGAAGGGGAACTTCTTGGAGGTCTGGATGGAGAAGGAGGTGATGGGGGAGGAGGAGGAGGAGGAGGAGGAGGAGGAGGAGGAAGGAGGTGCAGGGAGGCTGGTGAGCCGTTGTCTCTGCTGCCTCGCTGGGAACGGAAGCAACTCTCTCATCTCCAAACGGAAATCAGTAAAGATCAGAAAAACTCCTCATTCTTTCCTCTCAGTCTTCAGTCCTCCTGGAGTCTCTGAGGCAGAGCTGCTGTTTCTTTAATAACTGGAATCCAGTTCAGGTCCAGGTCCAGGTCCAGGTCTTCATTCGGTGCACTTGGTAAAAGTGCAAACAACCTGGTTGACATGAAACTCTTCAGACCTCAGGAGAACGTTCGACACAGCGTCTGTAAGAGAGCCGTCTCAAAGGAGGAGCTCCAGGTCCAGTTTACATGGTGAGGGTCGGAGCGGCGGTCCAGATACTGGGTTCTGGTCTGGTGGGACCGGCGGAGCGGCGACGCTGCCAGATCCTCCAGCTCCGTACACATTAATGTTCCACGCGATGCTGGTCCTGAGCCGAAGGTCACAATCCAGGGGAAAAATATCTTTGCAGTCTTTTTAGGATCGTGGATCTGCGTCTTGGACCCGATTCTTTCTACCTAAAAATCAGTATTAACGTCTGGACTGCAGGTTTGTGGTGTCTGACTTGGAAAAAGTCCAACTGAGCACGCTCAAACTGAAACGATCCACGTCTGCTCCCAGTGAGTCCTGCAGGGTGTAATGCCACCCTGAGCGTGGCAGGACGCCGCCGCCGCCGCTGGTATTTTTAGCACGTGGAGACATTTGTCCAGGTTCACCCAGTAAAAGCAGCCAGTCAGTGAGCAGACTGACGGGAGGCTGCAGGACACCGTGTCCCGACCTCCAAACCAAAGGACACCAAGGCTTCAGACGACGGCTTTCCTGTGAACGTCTCACCTTCTGCTGTCTCGCGGGTTAAAATGAAATGTCCTGTCGTCAGGAAGCCGAGCGCAGAAAATCCGTCTGACTGAGGCGGAACATACCCATCAAAATATTAATCACCAATAAATGCTAATCAATCACATATTTCATCATATGATTTCCAATGTGTTTATTATTGTAAATCATACTAATATATATACTGTAATAATAATAATAATACTGTATACACACAGTGTGTGTGAGTATGTGTGTGTGTGTGTGTATGTGTGTGTGTGTGCGTGTATGTGTGTGTGTGTGTGTGTGTGTGTGTGTGTGTGTGTGTGTGTGTGTGTGTGTGTGTGTGTGTGTGTGTGTGTGTGTGTGTGTGTGTGTGTGTGTGTGTGTGTGTGTGTGTGTGTGTGTGTGTGTGTGTGTGTGTGTGTGTGTGTGTGTGTGTGTGTGTGTGTGTGTGTGTGTGTGTGTGTGTGTGTGTGTGTGTGTGTGTGTGTGTGTGTGTGTGTGTGTGTGTGTGTGTGTGTGTGTGTGTGTGTGTGTGTGTGTGTGTGTGTGTGTGTGTGTGTGTGTGTGTGTGTGTGTGTGTGTGTGTGTGTGTGTGTGTGTGTGTGTGTGTGTGTGTGTGTGTGTTGCTGTCTGTGGACTCATAAACAATCTAAAAATAGTTTGCCATAGTGTGAAAGATTAAGTGTTCGGTTCGAATCCCCTCAACCTTCATCCTGATGAAGAGTCTTTGAGCAAAACACTGAATCCACCAGATAAGATTCATTTAACTTAACATCATTCATCTTAATTTAACCCTTAACCCAAGATGGCCCCTTAGGGACAGTAAAGTACATCTTATCTTAGAGATGAGATGCTCACTTTTCTTTTAATCTGTTTTTTCTTGAATTGAAAAAAGCTGAAAATAGAAAGAAAAACCTGAAAGTGATAAAACAATAGTTTAATGTTGAGGAAGAATAAAACCTCTGTTTTCTTTTAATTCTCATTCATTTATTTATTTATATTAATCTCATAATTAATGTCTCCTGCATGGTTAAGTGTTTAAAATGAATAGCTAAATATAAAATAAAATATACTAAATAATAAATAAATAAACACAATTCTACAGTTTAATTTAGCAGATTCTTTTGCCCAAAGTGCCGTACATTTAAATACGCAATAAATATATAAACAAACAATAAATAAAACACTGAATGACAAATTCTGTCGTATTTTTCACACCCCGCTCTTTTGTGCCAATACAGGAAATAGCTCGTATCTCAGCGTTCATTTTCAATAATAACGATTCACAACAATCTGGAGATACAAGGTTTTCTGTGGACCTCTAATCAATAACTAATATCACCTGTCACTGTCAGTAGAAATCCTACCTGCTGTACATAGAGTACATAGAGTACATAGAGCACATAGAGTATATAGGGTACATAGTGTACATGGAGTACATAGTGTATATAGGGTACATAGTGTACATGGAGTACATAGTGTACATAGAGTACATAGAGCACATAGAGTATATAGGGTACATAGTGTACATAGAGTACATAGAGCACATAGAGCACATAGAGTATATAGGGTACATAGGGTACATAGAGTACATAGAGCACATAGAGTATATAGGGTACATAGGGTACATAGAGTACATAGAGTATATAGAGTATATAGGGTACATAGAGTACATAGAGCACATAGAGTATATAGAGTATATAGGGTACATAGGGTACATAGAGCACATAGAGTATATAGAGTATATAGGGTACATAGGGTACATAGAGTACATAGAGCACATAGAGTACATAGAGTACATAGAGCACATAGAGTACATAGAGCACATAGAGTATATAGAGTATATAGGGTACATAGGGTACATAGAGCACATAGAGTACATAGAGCACATAGAGTATATAGAGTATATAGGGTACATAGGGTACATAGAGCACATAGAGTATGTAGGGTACATAGGGTACATAGAGCACATAGAGTATATAGGGTACATAGAGTACATAGAGCACATAGAGTATATAGGGTACATAGAGTACATAGAGCACATAGAGTATATAGGGTACATAGAGTACATAGAGCACATAGAGTATATAGGGTACATAGGCTATATAGAGTACATAGAGTACATAGAGCACATAGAGTATATAGGGTACACAGAGTACATAGAGTATATAGAGTACATAGAGTACATAGGGTATATAGAGTATATAGAGTACACAGAGTACATAGGGTATATATATACGTATATATATATATATATATATATATATATATATATACGTATAGTATGTATATATATATATACACACGTATATATATATATATATATATACATATATACGTATATATGTATATATATATATATATACACGTATATATGTATATATATATATATATACATATATACGTGTATATATATATATATATATATATATATATATATATACATATATATATATATATACGTGTATATATATATACGTGTATATATATATATATATATATATATATATATATATATATATATATATATATATATATATATAACGTGTATATATATATACACGTGTATATATATATATACATACTATACGTATATATATATATATATATATATATATAGTTTTCTATGTTGTTCTTACCAGAGCTGTCAAAGTGAAGGTGATCATTGGACGTTAATGACTAACTGGAGATTTCAGATCTGGATCCTGGTCTCTGCTGGATCCACTGCTGCTACTCGTTGACCGCTGAGCACATTCAGCTCATCTTTACTGCGTTTCTATTCACTTTATTGTGTCCGTGTTCAGCAGTTGGGTCTGCTGAGTTACATGAATACAGTCTGACTGTTGCTGGATCATCTTCTACACACTTTGATTAAACCCTCAGGATGAAACGGCAGCTGTGGGATCTCGATCTCAACCAAACCTCTGGTAAAAATCAGCAGATTTAAGGAGCGAGTCGCTCCAGGACCGAGTCGCTCCAGGACCGAGTCGCTCCAGGAGCGAGTCGCTCCAGGACCGAGTCGCTCCAGGACCGAGTCGCTCCAGGACCGAACCGCCTGTCTGACTGTGGTTTCATCAGTCGGGGGTCCACGCCTGGTGAGGAACTCTTCTACAAACTACACAGCGCTTTGTATTATTTCAGGTATCTTGGACGTATTTATTAACGGATTTTTCATTTTTTCACTTGTTTGTATTTTTAATCTGATTTTCTCTTAAAAACCTGCACAGAAGTTCATGAAATAGTCATTAAGTTTAGCGTATTGATTCATGTACAAAGACATGAATTTCACATTATGTTTGTGATGCTCAGCATAAAATGAGTCTGTCTATAATCAGTGTGATCATGAACCAGGAAGTAGAGAGAGGTGATTATTATTATTATTATTATTATTATTATTATTATTATAACACGAGACAAAGTGAAATCTCCCCGATAACAAACCAAACTGTGATTAAACTGTCTGGGAAACATGAAAATATCTGCGTATTAAACTGTGGACTCCTCTGATCCTTTAATGTGATATTCAGATAAAATGCTGAACATGAAATCAAAGCGCTGAGAGGTCAGACGACGGAGACCAGAGCAGAGCTGCTCCAGGCCACCTGGTATTATTAGCTGAGCCTAAATAAGCAGCAAGGATCCAGTTACTGCTGTCAACATGGACGCCAACCTGCTGCTGACATGGGGGACCAAAACACAGCCGCCATGACGGAGTCTTAAAGGAGCAGGACGCCACCTCAGAGGAGCGGGACGCCACCTCAGAGGAGCAGGACGCCACCTCAGAGGAGCGGGACGCCACCTCAGAGGAGCGGGACACCACCTCAGTGGAGCGGGACGCCACCTCAGAGGAGCGGGACGCCACCTCAGAGGAGCGGGACGCCACCTCAGAGGAGCAGGACGCCAGCTTAAAGGAGCAGGACGCCACCTCAGAGGAGCAGGACGCCACCTCAGAGGAGCGGGACACCACCTCAGTGGAGCGGGACGCCACCTCAGAGGAGCGGGACGCCACCTCAGAGGAGCAGGACGCCACCTCAGAGGAGCGGGACGCCACCTCAGAGGAGCAGGACGCCACCTCAGAGGAGCGGGACGCCACCTCAGAGGAGCAGGACGCCAGCTTAAAGGAGCAGGACGCCACCTCAGAGGAGCAGGACGCCAGCTTAAAGGAGCAGGACGCCACCTCAGAGGAGCGGGACGCCACCTCAGAGGAGCAGGACGCCACCTCAGAGGAGCAGGACACCACCTCAGAGGAGCGGGACGCCACCTCAGAGGAGCAGGACACCACCTCAGAGGAGCAGGACACCACCTCAGAGGAACGGGACGCCACCTCAGAGGAGCAGGACGCCAGCTTAAAGGAGCAGGACGCCACCTTAGAGGAGCAGGACGCCAGCTTAAAGGAGCAGGACGCCACCTTAGAGGAGCAGGACGCCACCTCAGAGGAGCAGGACGCCACCTTAAAGGAGCAGGACGCCACCTTAAAGGAGCAGGACGCCACCTCAGAGGAGCAGGACGCCACCTTAAAGGAGCAGGACGCCACCTCAGAGGAGCAGGACGCCACCTTAAAGGAGCAGGACGCCACCTCAGAGGAGCAGGACGCCACCTTAGAGGAGCAGGACGCCACCTCAGAGGAGCAGGACGCCACCTTAAAGGAGCAGGACGCCACCTCAGAGGAGCAGGACGCCACCTTAAAGGAGCAGGACGCCACCTCAGAGGAGCAGGACGCCACCTTAAAGGAGCAGGACGCCACCTCAGAGGAGCAGGACGCCACCTTAAAGGAGCAGGACGCCACCTCAGAGGAGCAGGACGCCACCTCAGAGGAGCAGGACGCCACCTCAGAGGAGCAGGACGCCACCTCAGAGGAGCAGGAAGCCACGCCATGTTAAAGGATCCATCTGGTTCTCTAGTCTCAGATGAGACCAGGATCTTCCCTCTTGCTTTAAAATCCTGAACCTGCTACAATCACAGGTTGTGTTAATGGGTGTTAACTCTGACAGCCATATTTTAATACAAATTATTTTAGTTACTGGGTGGACGGTAAACCTACTTGGCTTTAATTTCAGCGTCTTCATATCCTTTATTGGAAACGTCTTCGAGTCCTCCAATCAGATGCTTGAACGAGCTGAGGAGGAAGAAACAACCAATCAGCAAACAGATTGTAAGACAGTCGTGGATTTAAACTCTGAGACATAAATATTGTCTTTAAATAAAAAAACTTAAAGAACATTATCAAAAAAATACAATTTGACTTATATATAAAATAAAAAATAATAAAAATCTAAAAATATTTTGATTGTTGACAATTAATCATAAAATTAATCAAATTATAAATGACTGAAAACTTTGACCCTGACAAACAAAATGTCCTTTTATCTGCAGTGAACAGAATGTTCAACCTCTTCTGTATTAAATATGAACATTATAATGAGAGTACACACAAATGACATACAATGAAGTACAACACAGTACAACGCATGTACCCTGTGTACTTTCCTACAATGTACTGAGACCAAACAATGAATAGGGATAAATTATCAAATAATATTATCTGTGGAAAAAATAATGTAAACAGGCCTGTAGTAAAAGTACCTGTGTAATGAGAAGTAGTAAATATCAGTATACCATAGAGAGTACTCAGTAGTTAGCAGTTAGACGTATAGACCAGCAGAGGGCAGCAGGCAGTTTTAAACCCACGAAACACATCCAGTGTTAAAGCTCTAGTACTGTACTTCAGTTGAAGTATTAATACCATAGTACAAAATACGCTGTTATTTAGTCCTGTATTCAAAGTCTCACTGAAGTAAAAGTACAAATGTATCAGCAACAAAATGTACTTTAAGTACCAAATAAAAGTTCTCATCCTGCAGAATAATCTCCATTAAAGTATTATAATTATTAATGCATTAATGTGTTCATCACTTTAATGACTTATATACTGCTGCTACTTTAATCTATAATAATACATCATTATTATTATATACCGCTGCTAGTTTAATCTATAATAATACATTATTATTATATACTGCTGCTAGTTTAATCTATAATAATACATCATTATTATTATATACCGCTGCTAGTTTAATCTATAATAATACATCATTATTATTATTATATACTGCTACTAGTTTAATCTATAATAATACATCATTATTATTATATACTGCTGCTACTTTAATCTATAATAATACATCATTATTATTATATACTGCTGCTAGTTTAATCTATAATAATACATCATTATTATTATATACTGCTGCTAGTTTAATCTATAATAATACATCATTATTATTATATACTGCTGCTAGTTTAATCTATAATAATACATCATTATTATTATTATATACTGCTGCCAGTTTAATCTATAATAATACATCATTATTATTATTATATACTGCTGCTAGTTTAATCTATAATAATACATCATTATTATTATATACTGCTACTAGTTTAATCTATAATAATACATCATTATTATTATATACTGCTGCTAGTTTAATCTATAATAATACATCATTATTATTATTATATACCGCTGCTAGTTTAATCTATAATAATACATCATTATTATTATATACCGCTGCTAGTTTAATCTATAATAATACATCATTATTATTATATACTGCTGCTAGTTTAATCTATAATAATACATCATTATTATTATATACTGCTGCTAGTTTAATCTATAATAATACATCATTATTATTATATACCGCTGCTAGTTTAATCTATAATAATACATCATTATTATTATATACCGCTGCTAGTTTAATCTATAATAATACATCATTATTATTATATACCGCTGCTAGTTTAATCTATAATAATACATCATTATTATTATTATATACCGCTGCTAGTTTAATCTATAATAATACATCATTATTATTATTATATACCGCTGCTAGTTTAATCTATAATAATACATCATTATTATTATATACTGCTACTAGTTTAATCTATAATAATACATCATTATTATTATTATATACCGCTGCTAGTTTAATCTATAATAATACATCATTATTATTATATACCGCTGCTAGTTTAATCTATAATAATACATCATTATTATTATATACTGCTGCTAGTTTAATCTATAATAATACATCATTATTATTATATACTGATGCTAGTTTAATCTATAATAATACATCATTATTATTATATACTGCTGCTAGTTTAATCTATAATAATACATCATTATTATTATATACTGCTGCTAGTTTAATCTATAATAATACATCATTTATTATGTACTATTATATTCTTGAGTAGATGTTCGTTGTTTTCCACCACTGTGGTGGTAGTGTTTGGTGTACTGGTACTTTATGAGCCTTCTGTGGACGTATTGCTTCCCCAACAATAATAATCCAGTGTGAACTGAGCCATTCTGCATAGTTAACCCTTTACTGTCGGTGGCTGAGTCTTACTCTCGGTCAATGACCAGGCAGGTGACGGCCTCGGCGGCGATGACGTTGGCGGTTCTCACATCTTCACTGAGGATATAAAATACACACACAGATTACTGAAGTAAATTACAGCATGTTAGCAGCAGCTGCTCAGTGATCTCCATGTTTGTAGTTCTATAGATCTAAAGAAAGAAAGAAAGATATTCCTTTATTAGTCCCACAGTGGGGAAATTCAGTTTTACACTCTGTTGTTCACACATGTCATATACATGTCAATGGAGAGATGTCAGAGTGAGGGGGCTGCTCCTGACAAGCACCCAGAGCAGTTGGGGGTTTGGTGCCTTGCTCAGGGGCACCTCGGCAGTGCCCAAGAGGTAAACTGGCACCTCTCCAGCAACCAGTTGGTCTTGGTCCATGGGGGATTTGAACCTGGGTCCTCCACATCCTAACCCAAGTCCTTACGGACTGAGCTACTGCCGCCCCATATGGATTCATCAGGTTTACTAGCTTACTATGACACCAGTATCTTCACCCTACCTTCAGACCTGAAACAGCTACAACCAAAAAATCACAATTTCACCATCAGGAGAGTTACTGTAGCGGCCACGGTGCTGCGTTCACTGTCTCCAGTTCACCGTCAGGAGAGTTACTGTAGCGGCCACGGTGCTGCGTTCACTGTCTCCAGTTCACCGTCAGGAGAGTTACTGTAGCAGCCACGGTGCTGCGTTCACTGTCTCCAGTTCACCGTCAGGAGAGTTACTGTAGCGGCCACGGTGCTGCGTTCACTGTCTCCAGTTCACCGTCAGGAGAGTTACTGTAACGGCCACGGTGCTGCGTTCACTGTCTCCAGTTCACCGTCAGGAGAGTTACTGTAACGGCCACGGTGCTGCGTTCACTGTCTCCAGTTCACCGTCAGGAGAGTTACTGTAGCGGCCACGGTGCTGCGTTCACTGTCTCCAGTTCACCGTCAGGAGAGTTACTGTAGCGGCCACGGTGCTGCGTTCACTGTCTCCAGTTCACCGTCAGGAGAGTTACTGTAGCGGCCACGGTGCTGCGTTCACTGTCTCCAGTTCACCGTCAGGAGAGTTACTGTAGCGGCCACGGTGCTGCGTTCACTGTCTCCAGTTCACGTCAGGAGAGTTACTGTAGCGGCCACGGTGCTGCGTTCACTGTCTCCAGTTCACCCTCAGGAGAGTTACTGTAGCGGCCACGGTGCTGCGTTCACTGTCTCCAGTTCACCGTCAGGAGAGTTACTGTAGCAGCCACGGTGCTGCGTTCACTGTCACAGACATGCAGCAACTTTCCAAGTAAAAGTCTCCACCACATCTAGTTTAGTTTATCAGGTTTTCAGCTGTGTGTCTGCCTGGATTAACAATAGTGATTTAATAAAAGCAAATATTTAAATAATCATAACCTTTTGAATTTGTGTTTTTTACCACCATAGATGACAGTAGTTCAGAACAGTACTGTACTGTGTGCAGTACTCTCCTATCACTGATAAATAAGGTCTTTCTTCTTCCCAATCACACATAAGCTGGATGTCGGAGCAGTCTGGAGTTCAGTGTGTCGTCCCACCTCCCAAACATGTCCTCCACCTCTGGTCCTCCACCTCTGGTCCTCCACCTCTGGTCCTCCACCTCTGGTCCTCACAGAGGTATATAGGCAGGATGCATCGACGTATATCACACAAACAGACTGGAGGTGTAAACAGTGCTTCACACCAATTAGCAGCAGCCGTGATGCGAAACTCATTATCACATGATCACAGCGAGAGGCAACACGGGATCAATACGTCTGATCAACTGTTTTACAAATCAATACAGAGGGAAGACTTTCTCACACACATATGTTGGTCTGGCTGTACTTGTGGGGACTATATTGATTGGTGTCCCTAGCGGGTCCTCCACTCGACAGCTACACGTCTTGAACCACGTCAGGGGATGACTCCAGGCTTTTAGCAGCCATTAGCTTCCATGTTTGTAGCGTGTGCTGTGCTTCTCTTATGTCAGTACTCAATGAAATATTCAACACAGCCTCATGAACGCTGTTTTCCCACGGTGGTTCTGCAGGAGACCTTCTCTGCTCGAGTTTTTAAAAGTAAAAAATGGTGAAAAACTAGAATGGAGACGATGCTGCTGCTACTGATGTATATGTGCAAGCTGCAAATACAGGGAACAATCCTCTTCTTCTTCTGAATAGGGATTCTTATTCATTATTAAATCCTTATTACTTTTATTATTCAGGTTTAGAAGTTAAGGGTTCAGGTTTACAAGTTAAGGGCTCTGGTTTAGAAGTTAAGGGTTCAGGTTTACAAGTTAAGGGCTCTGGTTTAGAAGTTAAGGGTTCAGGTTTAGAAGTTAAGGGCTCTGGTTTAGAAGTTAAGGGCTCTGGTTTAGAAGTTAAGGGTTCAGGTTTAGAAGTTAAGGGCTCTGGTTTAGAAGTTAAGGGCTCTGGTTTAGAAGTTAAGTGCTCTGGTTTAGAAGTTAAGGGCTCTGGTTTAGAAGTTAAGGGCTGTGGTTTAGAAGTTAAGGGTTCAGGTTTAGAAGTTAAGGGCTCTGGTTTAGAAGTTAAGGGCTCTGGTTTGGAGGCTAACGGCGCATGTCTCAGGGTCAGAGGTCACATGATCTTACCCCTGCAGTGCTCTCTCTCCAAACCAGTCTCCCCTGGTGAGCTCTCTGAGGTGTGTTGGCTCCTCATTGGCTGGATCCTCCTGGGTGACGTTCACCTGACAGGTGTGATTAACAGTGATCAGGATGAGTCAGCAGATCAATACAATAATCAATGGAGACATCCAGTGTTACCTTTCCCTTGCTGATGATGAAGAAGGTGTCTCCTCTGGCTCCCTGTCTGATGATGAACTCTCCGTCTCCATAATGAGTCTAGACAGACAGGAAATACGGTGTGACGCCACCACAGAAGAAGACACACGGTGTGACCCCACCACAGAAGAAGACACACGGTGTGACGCCACCACAGAAGAAGACACACGGTGTTACGCCACCAAAGAAGAAGACACACGGTGTTACGCCACCATAGAAGAAGACACACGGTGTGACGCCACCACAGAAGAAGACACACGGTGTGACGCCACCACAGAAGAAGACACACGGTGTTACGCCACCACAGAAGAAGACACACGGTGTTACGCCACCACAGAAGAAGACACACGGTGTGACGCCACCACAGAAGAAGACACACGGTGTTACGCCACCACAGAAGAAGACACACGGTGTGACGCCACCACAGAAGAAGACACACGGTGTGACGCCACCACAGAAGAAGACACACGGTGTTACGCCACCACAGAAGAAGACACACGGTGTTACGCCACCACAGAAGAAGACACACGGTGTGACGCCACCACAGAAGAAGACAGTCATGACAGAAATACACCATTTTTGTTAATTATGTAGTTTGTTCTGGTCTAATTCAATTTAAATGTTCTTTGTTTTCAGTGACAAGTTCAATCAGTTCAGCCAGATTCTATCGATGATTTCACTAATTTGAAAAAACCCTCCAATCAGAAGACTTTCTTCTTCTCGTCTCACTGTGATGTTGTTTACTTCACTATGATGTTGTTTACGTCACTGTGATGGTTGTTTACTTCACTGTGATGTTTGTTTGTTTATTTCACTGTGATGTTTGTTTATTTCACTGTGATGTTTGTTTATTTCACTGTGATGGTTGTTTACTTCACTATGATGTTGTTTATTTCACTGTGACGTTGTTTATTTCACTGTGATGGTTGTTTATTTCACTATGATGTTGTTTATTTCACTGTGACGTTGTTTATTTCACTGTGATGGTTGTTTACTTCACTATGATGTTGTTTATTTCACTGTGATGTTTGTTTATTTCAATGTGATGGTTGTTTACTTCACTGTGATGTTTGTTTATTTCACTGTGATGTTGTTTATTTCACTGTGATGGTTGTTTACTTCACTATGATGTTGTTTATTTCACTGTGATGTTTGTTTATTTCACTGTGATGGTTGTTTACTTCACTATGATGTTGTTTATTTCACTGTGATGTTGTTTATTTCACTGTGATGGTTGTTTACTTCACTATGATGTTGTTTATTTCACTGTGATGTTTGTTTATTTCACTGTGATGGTTGTTTACTTCACTATGATGTTGTTTATTTCACTGTGATGTTTGTTTATTTCACTGTGATGGTTGTTTACTTCACTATGATGTTGTTTATATCACTGTGATGTTGTTTATTTCACTGTGATGGTTGTTTACTTCACTATGATGTTGTTTATTTCACTGTGATGGTTGTTTACTTCACTATGATGTTGTTTATTTCACTGTGATGTTGTTTATTTCACTGTGATGGTTGTTTACTTCCCTGTGATGTTTGTTTACTTCACTGTGATGTTGTTTATTTCACTGTGATGGTTGTTTACTTCACTATGATGTTGTTTATTTCACTGTGATGTTTGTTTATTTCACTGTGATGGTTGTTTACTTCACTATGATGTTGTTTATTTCACTGTGATGTTTGTTTATTTCACTGTGATGGTTGTTTACTTCACTATGATGTTGTTTATTTCACTGTGATGTTGTTTATTTCACTGTGATGGTTGTTTACTTCACTATGATGTTGTTTATTTCACTGTGATGGTTGTTTACTTCACTATGATGTTGTTTATTTCACTGTGATGTTGTTTATTTCACTGTGATGGTTGTTTACTTCCCTGTGATGTTTGTTTACTTCACTGTGATGTTTGTTTATAGATGTTGTTGGTCTCACCTCCTCCATGACATCAGCCAGTTTACTGAGAGTTTCCTCTGGAAGACCCTGGAAGGTGGGAACGCTGCAGAAAGACAGAAAAGATTTTAGTCATTCTTTTGCATTTTTTTTACCATTTTTTTCGAATGTTTTTTTGTTCTGTGCATCATGGATCATTAACTTTTCTCTCTTTATGTTTCTGCTTTGACAACATCTTTACTTCGACTTGTTCCAGTGACTATCGCTTGTCTCACCAGCAAAAAAAGCGTTTAGTTTTTGTGCTGCACAAACATTTTACAACAACACTAATAAGAAAAGACCAAATAAATGTATGTTTGTTTGGCTGCACCGCAGACAGATTCACCAGCTGCTGTTACCATCATTAACCACAGGGGGTAACCAATCAACCAGGACTGAACCCTGACGGACTGTAACTTTAAACCTGCTGATAATGTGATCTGGATTAGAACCTCTAACCCCAACAGTTACTGCCTTGCTCATGCAGTCACCTCTTGAGGAAGTCCATGTACTCGGCATGTTTGATGAGTCCAGTTCTCATCATGATGGTCTGGAAACACTGACGGTCGATCGCCCACAGCTTCACATGGATCAGAGCTGAAACACACATTTAATATTTATTTTATTTAGGCTTATTTACTGTGTTATTCTCTATTAAACATCATGAACGTATTTAAACCATCAGAGTCACTTCAGAGCTGCAGATAAATCTATCAGGATCATGATCTAATCAGAGGACCTGGTGTCATTACAAAGCAGTGCTGCTGTGTGTACATGAACATATGAAAACTGAATATATTAGGTGTTTCTATAGAGCCACGTGCACATCTGTGAGTGTAGGAGTGGAAGAAAAAAATTTACTACTGCTGTGTGTTGGTGTGTATACTGTATGCAGGTGTCGCCTTGGCAACAGTACACACATATACAGTACATATATGTGTGTGTGTGTGTGTGTGTGTGTGTGTGTGTGTGTGTGTGTGTGATGCTGAAGCAGTGCAGCCACCCAGCAGCAAACACTCACATCGTGTTGAACCTGCTTCAGAATGAATGAATTACATCCTGTATCATACATCAGCCTGTTGGTGTGAAAATACGTATAAATGCCCCAATAATAATAATAATAATGATAATAATAATAATAATAATAATAAAACAGGCATTTAGCATCCAACAAACACCAGACCTTTAACCAGGAAACCGTGTTCGAGACTGTCATCCCCTGACAATCATCAATAACAGACTTGTGACAGTCGTAGTGTTTGTGATGTGTTCTTCTAGTTGTGTTAAGTTGTTTAGTACATACATACAGTACATACTTACGGGGGGGATACCGTGAGGGATCACCTCGCCTTGAGATAAATGATTTTAGATTTTCAGGTTTACAGGTTAAGGGTGTGTGTGTGTTTGTGTGTGTGTGTGTTACATTCCCAGCTGCAGCGAGCTCACAGCCGCTGACATCCCATAAACCTCAACACTGATGCGCAGAGCTGGTTACCATGGTTACACATCATCTACCTGAGCATGTTCACTGTGTGTGTGTGTTGGCTGCAGTTACCATGGCGACATGCAGACAAACTTCCTTCAGTTTAATCAGCAGAAGTCTGTAAAGTGTGTGAGCAGCTTTTACATCACTGAGAGGGAGGATCACTAAACAGCAGTACACATAATAATCAGTCAGTCGTGGTAGAAAACGGCCTGATACACTGTGAGAGTGTGGCTGCTGCTGGATGTCATTAACTGATTTTAATCCACAACAGTAATCTATTTAGAAACCAGCAGACTGTCGACCAATGAGACTTCAACATTATTAAAACAGAAAGTACTTCCTGTAATACCTGTCAGTACCACAGAGCCTACTACAGCACTACTGCAGTACTCCGTATCTGTGGTGACAACACAAGGCCTCTGTTGGGTCATTACTTTTTATTTCTCGTCTGTTGCTACGGAGACACCAAGTGTCTCTGTAACCACGGAAACAACAGGAGACTCTCCACTCCACAGCAGCAAATATTATGGGCTGAGGATGTTTACTGTGCTGGTGTGTGTTTCAGGTGGTCATCACTGGATGGTTACTGTATTATTATTCATGTTAACATGTGTATGGTAAAGGTCAAAGGTCAGTCCTCGTCCTCTGTGTCCTGCTGATTATCAGTAATTCATGTTCCCTTCATCAATCATGTCTAGGCACCTAAAATCTATATCATTAAGGCCGGGCATGGTCTGAAAGATGATGACACCAACACCAACAGAGTCCTTCATCACCCATCAGGTGGGAGGCTCCGAATACTGGAGGCTAACCGAAGACTAGAGGTTAACTAAAGACTGGAGGCTAACCAAAGACTGGAGGCTAACTAAAGACTGGAGGCTAACTAAAGACTGGAGGCTAACTAAAGACTGGAGGCTAACCAAAGACTGGAGGCTAACTAAAGACTGGAGGGTAACTGAAGACTGGAGGCTAACTAAAGACTGGAGGCTAACTAAAGACTGGAGGCTAACTAAAGACTGGAGGTTAACCGAAGACTGGAGGCTAACCGAAGACTGGAGGCTAACCGAAGACTGGAGGTTAACTAAAGACTGGAGGCTAACCGAAGACTGGAGGTTAACTAAAGACTGGAGGCTAACCGAAGACTGGAGGTTAACCGAAGACTGGAGGCTAACCAAAGACTGGAGGCTAACTAAAGACTGGAGGCTAACCAAATACTGGAGGCTAACTAAAGACTGGAGGCTAACTAAAGACTGGAGGCTAACCAAAGACTGGAGGCTAACTAAAGACTGGAGGCTAACCAAAGACTGGAGGCTAACTAAAGACTGGAGGCTAACCAAAGACTGGAGGCTAACTAAAGACTGGAGGCTAACCAAAGACCGGAGGCTAACTAAAGACCGGAGGCTAACCTAAAGACTGGAGGCTAACCGAAGACTGGAGGCTAACTAAAGACTGGAGGCTAACCAAAGACTGGAGGCTAAGCAAAGACTGGAGGCTAACTAAAGACTGGAGGCTAACTAAAGACTGGAGGCTAACCAAAGACTGGAGGCTAACTAAAGACTGGAGGCTAACTAAAGACTGGAGGCTAACTAAAGACTGGAGGCTAACCAAAGACTGGAGGCTAACTAAAGACTGGAGGGTAACTGAAGACTGGAGGCTAACTAAAGACTGGAGGCTAACTAAAGACTGGAGGCTAACTAAAGACTGGAGGTTAACCGAAGACTGGAGGCTAACCGAAGACTGGAGGCTAACCGAAGACTGGAGGTTAACTAAAGACTGGAGGCTAACCGAAGACTGGAGGTTAACTAAAGACTGGAGGCTAACCGAAGACTGGAGGTTAACCGAAGACTGGAGGCTAACCAAAGACTGGAGGCTAACTAAAGACTGGAGGCTAACCAAATACTGGAGGCTAACTAAAGACTGGAGGCTAACTAAAGACTGGAGGCTAACCAAAGACTGGAGGCTAACTAAAGACTGGAGGCTAACCAAAGACTGGAGGCTAACTAAAGACTGGAGGCTAACCAAAGACTGGAGGCTAACTAAAGACTGGAGGCTAACCAAAGACCGGAGGCTAACTAAAGACCGGAGGCTAACCTAAAGACTGGAGGCTAACCGAAGACTGGAGGCTAACTAAAGACTGGAGGCTAACCAAAGACTGGAGGCTAAGCAAAGACTGGAGGCTAACTAAAGACTGGAGGCTAACCGAAGACTGGAGGCTAACTAAAGACTGGAGGCTAACCGAAGACTGGAGGCTAACCGAAGACTGGAGGTTAACTAAAGACTGGAGGCTAACCGAAGACTGGAGGTTAACTAAAGACTGGAGGCTAACCGAATACTGGAGGCTAACCGAAGACTGGAGGCTAACCGAAGACTGGAGGCTAACCGAAGACTGGAGGCTAACCAAAGACTGGAGGCTAACTAAAGACTGGAGGCTAACTGAAGACTGGAGGCTAACCGAAGACTGGAGGCTAACCGAAGACTGGAGGCTAACTAAAGACTGGAGGCTAACCGAAGGCTGGAGGCTAACCAAAGACTGGAGGCTAACCAAAGACCGGAGGCTAACTAAAGACTGGAGGCTAACTAAAGACTGGAGGCTAACCGAAGACTGGAGGCTAACCAAAGACTGGAGGCTAACCGAAGACTGGAGGCTAACTAAAGACTGGAGGCTAACCGAAGGCTGGAGGCTAACCAAAGACTGGAGGCTAACTAAAGATTGGAGGCTAACTAAAGACTGGAGGCTAACCGAAGACTGGAGGCTAACCGAAGACTGGAGGCTAACTAAAGACTGGAGGCTAACCGAAGGCTGGAGGCTAACCAAAGACTGGAGGCTAACGCTAGCAGACATCTAAAATGTCATCTTGCTGTTGTTGGCTGCCAGAATCCAGATATCAAGATCTGAGATGTCAAACTGTGATTGGAGGATCTAGAGAGCTACAATATCAGAGAAACGTTTCAGAGATGGAGAGGAAATGATGCTAATATTTAGCCTTCTGCTAACAGCAACCGTGAGCCATTAGCTGCTGTTAGCAGAAGGCTAAACTATTAGCATCCCTTTCACTCCGTCTCTGAAACTCTTCTCTGATATTGTCTGACTCTTTTTGACTGACTTTACTGAAGGATAGTTAACTATAGACATCCACAGATGTCTATAGAACTCAGAAGATGAGGTGAACAAAGTTGTCCTTCATCTGGTGATAGCACTGAGCTGTGACCAGAGCGTGTGGATGAAGCATTCAGTTGTTAAGTTTGACTTATTTAGCAACTAGCTAGTTAGCTAGCGACCTTGCTAATTCCTCCATGCTACAGAAAATGAGTCCAACAGCAGACAGAGCTGGGTCACGGTCCCTCTGCCTCAGTCCTCACCGCTAGGAGGCTACTTCACCAGGAGTTAGCTAGCTAGCTAGTTGTAGAGACAGACAAGCTAGCTAACTTGTCTGTCTCTGGACTATCAGAGTGTTGGTACTGGGGAGTTGGTTCACCTCTAAAAAAATGATCTTCTGAGTTACAGATGTCTCTTTCTTGATGGAAGTCTATGAGGAAAAAGTCTTTTGGGCCCAATAACGTCCCGTGACGGACATAGTAGTTGTAGTACCAATGTTTGGCCACTACAAATATTGGGCTCAACGACTGGCGCTCTTCCTGGAGGCTTGGAACAACCACTGCCGTCATGGTGGTCGCGGCTAACGCATGAGCTAATGTTAAAGGTGAAGCATAAAGATAGAGCTCAGAGATGGAGGCGCAACTCGTTGATTAGTGTCCCCATGACGTTATTCATCCATCCTTCGTCGGTAAAAACTAACATCACTAATTCTTCCTGCCTGTCGTCGGCCATGTTTGTTTACACTTGAGTCACGTTAGAGCCTCTTGTTGATGAATGAATGTGCTGAGCGGTTTCTCTCCACACACTACAGGAACTAAACTGCTCAGTTTAACGCAACATGTCATTCTGTTTGGACTCAATTAAGACATCTGGTAACATCTGAAACATCTGGTTTTTAAATGATCAGTTAAAATCTCCGGCACTCTCAGATAAATGATTTCTTTACAGGTAAACAACCGAACGCTGAGACGCAGCCACCAATCAATCAATCAATCAAAGTTTATTTGTATAGCGCTTTACAAGAGCCGAAAGGCTCCCAAAGTGCTTTACAACAAAGCCGTGAAACGATAGATAAGAACACGACATAAAAATAAAAACTCTGTCAGAAAGTGCTCCAGCGCTGCAGAGCGCTAAAAGCCTTTAAAAAGTACATCAAATGGGATCAACAAAAAATAAATACATACAGAATAAAAATAAATACAAGACAAGGCCAGTCTAAAAAATGGCTCTTCAACCTGGATTTAAACAGGCCGACTTCGGTGATGGTGCGAATGTCGGCGGGCAGTTTGTTCCCGTCTGGGAGCAGCGACGGAGGAAGAGCGTTCACGGTTTGTATTTAACCCTGACGAACGCAGGACTCTGCCAATGAGGGAGGAGACGGGAGGATCACATGACAGGAAACATCTGTGGATGTACCGCCCACATAACGCCGCGACTACTGAGGAGGCGCCAGAAATAACCAGCAATACGACAAACAACATCAAGAAAGACCAAAAACACAGTTTACAAGCGTAGATGATTTTTCTTTTCCCAACTTAGACTATAGAATATTTATGAATTACAGTTTGGTTTTTATGTGTCACCAATCTTGTTAAAACTGGCTTTATGTTTTGGACGTTCACGGAGATTTTGTTTCCTTCATTCATGCTGCTGCCTGGCAACTGATATATTTTTCAAGATCTGGAGTCAGTTTCTTTTTCGTTTTTAAATAACCAGTTCAGTCTTCTTTGGTTTAAAAGTAATTAACTCAGTGAATAGATGATTTTGTGTTCTGTCAGTTTTGGTGGAAAATGAGCATTTAGTAAGTATTTGTACTTTGTTTGGGACTGGGCTAGAGGCTAGTTTTAATTTCATGACATGCTGTGTTGAGAGTACCGGTAGTTCAAGTTTTCCTTCTCGTTTCGCGTCTCGTTCGCTGTGATTTTAACTTCTAGTCTGTAGCGGTTTTGTTTGTTTGTTAATTTCGCCGCCATCTGCAGCCTTTTCCTCTTTATTTCTTATCTCGACACAGTTGTGTTTCTTTTGTTTGTGATCGGCTGCAGCCTGTTTTGCGTCATTGGATTTCCTGCTTCACAATAAAAGCCAGCTTTACGTCTGCCATCGGCTCGTTTCCTCCCTGATCTCCAGACCTTCAACGACACACTCTGACAACTCCAGCTCTCCTCTGTCCAACTCTCTCAGTCAGAGGAAACAAGTCACATCTCACGAGATTTCAGAACGAGACGTCTCGGGAAAGGTCGGCCAATCAAGGGAAATGTTGGAAAAATAATACGATAAAACACAATAACAACCTCAACTTTTCGGTGGCAACAAGAAGAACTTTTAGTGGACGTAACGTAGATGCTGCTCGCTGCCCTCGCAGCTGGTTTAGCAGCTGGTTTAGCAGCTGGTTTAGCAGCTGGTTTAGCAGCTGGTTTAGCAGCTGGTTTAGCAGCTAGTTTAGCAGCTGGTTTAGCAGCTGGTTTAGCAGCTGGTTTAGCAGCTGGTTTAGCAGCTAGTTTAGCAGCTAGTTTAGCAGCTAGTTTAGCAGCTAGTTTAGCAGCTGGTTTAGCAGCTGGTTTAGCAGCTAGTTTAGCAGCTGGTTTAGCAGCTGGTTTAGCAGCTGGTTTAGCAGCTGGTTTAGCAGCGTTCTCCCTCAATACTGGACCAGTTTCTGAAAGCGCTGTCCTCGTTAATCTCACAAAAACATGAATATATTTAGTGACAGTCTGACTTGAATTCTTGTCGATGTGACATCACTGAGAGTCAAGAGTTTACTGTTATTGTATGAACTGTATTACTGACTGGTGTGACGACCCTCTCTCTCACTCTTCCTGATCCACCTGACCCGGGAAGAGCCTCATCAGAATCACTAATCATTTCTACAGGTGTGCTTTCAGTTTCCACCTGAACACACAACAGTTTTTTCTCCACCAACTGGGCCTTTAATGTGGCCAACAAATCATCTTTATTTAATTTCTTTGGTAGTTCGACATTGTGATGCTCAGCTACTTTTAAGAGCTGCTCTTTTTTGTAAGAGTCTAACAACTCTTCACTTGGAGACTGAACAAAATCTTCAATTGAAGCCATTTTACAAAGAACACATAATAGATGAGCAAAAAACCACAGCTACGTCAAAGCGTTAAACCACTACCTGACAAGCTGACAGTCTGTATTAAATATGCAGCCCCAGTCCCCGAGCTAACTGCCTAACCAATACCAGCTAGCTCTCTCAACCCTGATCTTCATGCAGGTTCGTAGCAGGATGAATTAAGCACAGAGCCCAGTAACCCAGTTAATTTTCAGCATGCTGAAAACCACCTAGACAATCATGGAAGTGCCCCTGAGCATGAGCTCTAACACTTACTGCACAAAAACAACAATCTAAAACAAAAAAAGGGTCAATGAGGACCACTGGGGCCCACATTGCTTATGACTAACAGGAATATGGGTCCAAATGAATTAACAGCTTTAAAGTCAGAGAAGGAAAACATACATGACCCACACTAGGCCCAAGCTATGAATTAACACTCTTGCTAGACTATTAAATTGAAATAATCAAGCAGCATAAACCAAGTATATCTTAACATACCAGAGTCAAAATGTCAGAAGCAGCCACAATCTGTGTGAAACACAGAAAATACGAGCCCCCATTTGTTACCAACTGGCTCAAGGCTGGCAACAAGAAGGGAGGCCACACACAGATACCAAATTAATATTAATTTATTCAACTCAAATTAAGCAAACTAAACACAAATGATGGGATGTGTAAGTAAGTGATAAATCAGTCATGTTAGGGTGCGCATGTGTGAAAATATGGTGTAATGCATGTTGGATGGTGCATCAAACCAAAACCAAGGCAGGAGGATGAAGTGGCTGCAGCAGGCCCAGCTGAGAGAGAGAGAGACTAACAGAAGGCCTTTAAGCCTTCACTACAGCCCAGATGGGCAGAACCAAACAGACGACCCGCCCAGCCACACCAGTCAGCCACGATCTAGACCTGTAAAGGCAGCAGCACAGCAGTCAGACAGGAAGAGTGAGAGAGGGTCGTCACACTGGGGATCAGCTGTACCGCCAACACTGACCGCGGTTAAAGCAGATAAACGGCTGCTGCATGTTGCTGTCTGTTAATGTGAAGATAACAAGCAAAAAAAAAAAAGCTTCAGCAGACGGAAAAAAACCTGAATCCCCTCGAACCCAACGCTGTTGCCAAGAGACACCGCTGCCAAAACTTAGCTCATTGGCTGGACCGGATGGTGTTGCCTGGCAACCGCTGCTTAGCAAGGCACTCTACCAGGAAGTGCTGACAAAAAAGTTTGAGGTCCAAACACACACACACACACACACACCTACACACACACACACACCTACACACACACACACACCTACACACACACACACCTACACACACACACACTGCCGTCAGAGTTGCGGTTGATGTTTCAGTGGTTCAGACTGCAGCAGATCAGTTTCCTGCAGCAGTTGGTCACCGAACAGTTAATGTTGGAGGAACAAAGAAATCTCAGCAGAGGAGAAACTTCCAGCTTCTCGTTTACAGCTCGTCTGTGGAGTATTTTTGTCTAAAAACTAATTAAAAATTAATTACTGACCACTGCAGCAATAACATCACATCCACTAACCTTTACAGGCACCGAGAGGAAA
>CAMQGK010000299.1:21597500-21620000 GCA_947000775.1 Pterois miles | reverse complement strand
CAGCATTTAGTGAGCTAATACCAGTTATTAAACATCATAAATGATGATATTTCAGCAACTCAGTATTAAATCATCTTCATAATAAAGTCAATTAGATAAATGTTGAGGTAAATATTGAGGTCATTCATCAGTAATTCCAAATCAACTTTCCTAATTATCATGAAACATGCGGAGCTGTAAAACGAAGAGTTGTGATTATATGCAGTAAAAATATTATAAAAGGTGTTTCGATGGAAGACTAAGAGCTAACGTCTGATCTCCAGCTGCTTCCTTTACATGATGGAACAGAAGTGAATATTTATCAGATTCAGTGTGAACATCTGACGTTAATAAAAGTAAATAAAAAGATAATCAGCTTATAATTAGCAAGTAAACCGTTATATAATATATATAACTGTAAACTGGTTATTTAGTCATAAATTAAATGTATTATTATATTATTAAATGTTTGAAATAACAACTATAGCAGAATAGAATGATGCAATAATGTTTATAATAACCTTGATACATTCTGAGGGCGCGGTATGAGTCAGTAACAATCGCTGTATGAAAACGCTCCGATTCCTTGAAAGTACCTCAACTAAAAGTTCAGTAATTCGTGGTGGAAACGCAGCTTCGGTGTTTTCCTCCTGTTGGCTTCTTGACTAATATCACTAATATCACCAATATCACAACAACAGCTTCTCTCAGAACACAATAACATTTCAGGAAAATGAAGACATGACCCGAAGCTGTGAGGCTGAAGAGGTGGAGGTGACCTTCAGCAGCCTTCAGCAGCGTTCAGCAGCGTTCAGCAGCGTTCAGCAACGTTCAGCAGCGTTCAGCAACGTTCAGCAGCCTTCAGCAGCGTTCAGCAGCGTTCAGCAGCCTTCAGCAGCCTTCAGCAGCGTTCAGCAGCGTTCAGCAGCCTTCAGCAACGTTCAGCAGCCTTCAGCAGCCTTCAGCAGCCTTCAGCAACGTTCAGTAGCGTTCAGCAGCCTTCAGCAACGTTCAGTAGCGTTCAGCAGCCTTCAGCAGCGTTCAGCAACGTTCAGCAGCCTTCAGCAACGTTCAGCAGCCTTCAGCAGCCTTCAGCAGCCTTCAGCAACGTTCAGTAGCGTTCAGCAGCGTTCAGCAGCCTTCAGCAACGTTCAGTAGCGTTCAGCAGCGTTCAGCAGCCTTCAGCAGCGTTCAGCAGCGTTCAGCAGCCTTCAGCAACGTTCAGTAGCGTTCAGCAGCCTTCAGCAGCGTTCAGCAACGTTCAGTAGCGTTCAGCAGCCTTCAGCAACGTTCAGTAGCGTTCAGCAGCCTTCAGCAGCGTTCAGCAACGTTCAGTAGCGTTCAGCAGCCTTCAGCAGCGTTCAGCAACGTTCAGTAGCGTTCAGCAGCATTCAGCAGCGTTCAGCAGCCTTCAGCAGCGTTCAGCAACGTTCAGCAGCCTTCAGCAGCCTTCAGCAGCGTTCAGCAGCCTTCAGCAGCATTCAGCAGCCTTCAGCTGAGTTCAGCAGCGTTCAGCAGCCTTCAGCAGCGTTCAGCAGCATTCAGCAGCATTCAGCAGCGTTCAGCAGCGTTCAGCAACGTTCAGCAGCGTTCAGCAGCGTTCAGCAACGTTCAGCAGCGTTCAGCAGCATTCAGCAACGTTCAGCAGCGTTCAGCAGCCTTCAGCAACGTTCAGCAGCATTCAGCAGCGTTCAGCAGCGTTCAGCAGCGTTCAGCAGCCTTCAGCAACGTTCAGCAGCATTCAGCAGCGTTCAGCAGCGTTCAGCAGCGTTCAGCAACGTTCAGCAGCGTTCAGCAGCGTTCAGCAACGTTCAGCAGCGTTCAGCAGCATTCAGCAACGTTCAGCAGCGTTCAGCAGCCTTCAGCAACGTTCAGCAGCATTCAGCAGCGTTCAGCAACGTTCAGCAGCGTTCAGCAGCGTTCAGCAGCGTTCAGCAGCCTTCAGCAACGTTCAGCAGCATTCAGCAACGTTCAGCAGCGTTCAGCAACGTTCAGCAGCGTTCAGCAGCGTTCAGCAACGTTCAGCAGCCTTCAGAAACGTTCAGCAGCGTTCAGCAGCCTTCAGAAACGTTCAGCAGTGTTCAGCAGCCTCCAGCAGCGTTCAGAAACGTTCAGCAGCCTTCAGGCGTTCTGACTTGTTACGCAACACCTTCCTGGAAGCAGACCAGCTGGGAGAGCGCCGTCCTAAAGGTCGGACAGAGCTGCAGGAAACTTCTGCAGCGACTTCTCACACTTTCCCCTGTTTTCAGTGGAAATGTCACCACGCTCGGAGCTTTGATTCACCAAAACAGACAACAGCACAGGTTTCTGTTTCGAAAATCAGCCTCGTCTCAGCAGCAGCTGGACTCAAACTCACCGAAAGTATTTCTGGTCCTGAGAACCAGCAGCAGGATGGCAGCTTGTCTCAGGGACGTTTCAGACTGACTCGACTTCTTCTCTGAACAGCTGGTCTGTTAAAGGCCAGTCGCTGCTCGAAATGCTCAACACCGACCGAAGAACCAAGTCCAGCAGTCTGAGAGTCTGAGACTCTTTTCAGTATAGACCAGCACACACACACTATATACAGCATTCACACTATATACACGATGTACAGTATACACATTATATACACTATGTACATTATGTACAGTATATACACTATATAGCATATACCTTCATAATGTCCACGTCAAACAATCCAACTGACTGAGACATTGATCCAGGACCAGAAACCCTGAAGACCTGGACAAGTCTGTACGACTAGGACTAGTATTCGGACCACATGGAGGGAATAAAGTCGGAATGTCACCAGAGTAAAGTCACAACTTAAAGAGAAAAAAATATGTATGAAACAAAGACGTAGCATTATTAATAATATTAAAATTAATAAATTAATAAAAGTTCATGCTACAGTACATTAGACCAGAATCCAGCTGGTTCTGGTCCTGAATCCTCCTGAGGATCATCAGCCAAGCCCTGATGTGGTTCTACAGCTGATGTTTCCAGATGTTGCTGTGGTGTTTTCAGAGTGGCGCCGATGGCAGATATTAATGTTCAGTATTTACCATCAGATATCTGATATGTGGTGTAAATACTGAACATGTTTCTTATCTGCTCAATTATAAATAATAAAAAAACAACGGAGACAGAAACTCCGGATCAAGACCAGAACCCTCCTCACCTTCCATGACGTAGACCAGCGAGCCCACGTCGCCTTCCTTGATGATGCAGGCATCCTTCCCATAATCCACCGGGTACATGCAGTCCACAATCTCCTGGATCTGAGACAGCTCCAGGTTCTTCATGAAGTCGTTGTCCAAGATGGCGTCCTTTATCAGCTCCTTGGACCTGACGGGAGGAGACCAGGACAGAAGGAGGTCTTTACTGGGTTCAACATCTCACTGAACCAGGACGGAGATCTGATGAGTCCCAACGTCTCAGTAAATTATGAAAATGCGGTTCAATATTTGAATGGACTGACAGCCCTGATGTGGGATTCGGTCTGCAGTGAAACACGATCACGTTATCTGACGTCAGATCAGCGTCACAGCAGCGAACTGACGACGAAGAACAATTATGATGATTACTGACGTCACACGAGTGCTCTCATTTAAAGGAGCATTCAGCAATAAACCCGTGGTCCAGTTCCCGCCCTGCGTCTCATTCAGCGTCTGTCTTCCTGGGTTTAATGTCAGAGAGACAACCCCCCCGTGAGGACACGTCTCGTCCACTGCCTCCCTGAAACAAACCTCAGGATCCTCCACATGTCGGAAATATTAATATTAACAACGCGTCGCCGCCTGTAAACCTTGACTTTGTTTTGGTCGGTGATCATCCTGATAATCAATCACTATTCAATCTAGACTTGACTCTGATTACTGTCCTTTCAGACTAAACGAGTTCTAATCACTGTGGTATAATTACAGGCTTCCTCAGCAGCTGCTGACACACCAGGAGCTCCGCCTCCTTCAGACGGGGACCAATGAGAAGACCAGGAGCTCCTCCTCCTTCAGACGGGGACCAATGAGAAGACCTGGAGCTCTGCCTCCTTCAGACGGGGACCAATGAGAAGACCAGGAGCTCCGCCTCCTTCAGACAGGGACCAATGAGAAGACCAGGAGCTCCGCCTCCTTCAGACGGGGACCAATGAGAAGACCTGGAGCTCCGCCTCCTTCAGACGGGACCAATGAGAAGACCTGGAGCTCTGCCTCCTTCAGACGGGACCAATGAGAAGACCTGGAGCTCTGCCTCCTTCAGACGGGACCAATGAGAAGACCTGGAGCTCCGCCTCCTTCAGACGGGACCAATGAGAAGACCAGGAGCTCCGCCTCCTTCAGACGGGGACCAATGAGAAGCAGCTGACCTTTTTGAGTCAAACAGAGGAGACTAGAAGAGACCAGAGTCAACCAGAGGAACCAGAACCAGAACCCAGAGCTGCACCAGCAAACAAATCAGGATGGTTCTCCTCAAACACTTCAATGTAGAAATATAGATTTATGTGTTTGAATTAGGGCTGTCAAAGTTAACATGTTAATAACGTTACCAACCAGGACTACTACTACTACTACTACTACTACTACTACATACTGGTCTCATCTGAAACTAGAGAACCTGATGGATCCATCGGTACCAACCATGTCAGACTACTACTACTACTACTACTACTACTACTACTACATCCTGGTCTCATCTGAAACAAGAGAACCTGATGGATCCATCAGTACCAACCAGGTCAGACTACTACTACTACTACTACTACTACTACTACTACTACATCCTGGTCTCATCTGAAACTAGAGAACCTGATGGACCATATCAGTACCAACCAGGTCAGACTACTACTACTACTACTACATCCTGGTCTCATCTGAAACAAGAGAACCTGATGGATCCATCAGTACCAACCAGGTCAGACTACTACTACTACTACTACTACTACTACATCCTGGTCTCATCTGAAACTAGAGAACCTGATGGACCCATCAGTACCAACCAGGTCAGACTACTACTACTACTACTACTACTACATCCTAGTCTCACCTGAAACTAGAGAACCTGACGGATCCATCGGTACCAACTACGTCAGACTACTACTACTACTACTACTACTACTACTACTACTACTACATCCTGGTCTTATCTGAAACTAGAGAACCTGATGGATCCATCAGTATCAACCAGGTCAGACTACTACTACTACTACTACTACTACTACTACTACATCCTGGTCTCATCTGAAACTAGAGAACCTGATGGATCCATCAGTACCAACCAGGTCAGACTACTACTACTACTACTACTACTACTACAAACTGGTCTCCTCTGAAACTAGAGAACCTGATGGATCCATCAGTACCAACCAGGTCAGACTACTACTACTACTGCTACTACTACTACTACATCCTGGTCTTATCTGAAACTAGAGAACTTGATGGATCCATCGGTACCAACTAGGTCAGACTACTACTACTACTACTACTACTACTACTACATCCTGGTCTCATCTGAAACTAGAGAACCTGATGGATCCATCAGTACCAACCAGGTCAGACTACTACTACTACTACTACTACTACTACATCCTGGTCTCATCTGAAACTAGAGAACCTGATGGATCCATCAGTACCAACCAGGTCAGACTACTACTACTACTACTACTACTACTACTACTACTACTACTACGACTACATCCTGGTCTCATCTGAAACTAGAGAACCTGATGGATCCATCAGTACCAACCAGGTCATACTACTACTACTACTACTACTACTACTACTACTACTACATCCTGGTCTCATCTGAAACTAGAGAACCTGATGAATCCCTCAGTACCAACCAGGACAGACTACTACTACTACTACTACTACTACTACTACATCCTGGTCTCATCTGAAACTAGAGAACCTGATGGATCCATCAGTACCAACCAGGTCAGACTACTACTACTACTACTACTACTACATCCTGGTCTCATCTGAAACTAGAGAACCTGATGGATCCATCAGTACCAACCAGGTCAGACTACTACTACTACTACTACTACTACTACATCCTGGTCTCATCTGAAACTAGAGAACCTGATGAATCCATCAGTACCAACCAGGTCAGACTACTACTACTACTACTACTACTACTACTACTACATCCTGGTCTCATCTGAAACTAGAGAACCTGATGGATCCATCAGTACCAACCAGGTCAGACTACTACTACTACTACTACTACTACTACATCCTGGTCTCATCTGAAACTAGAGAACCTGATGGATCCATCGGTACCAACCAGGTCAGACTACTACTACTACTACTACTACTACTACATCCTGGTCTCATCTGAAACTAGAGAACCTGATGAATCCATCGGTACCAACCAGGTCGGACTACTACTACTACTACTACTACTACTACATCCTGGTCTTATCTGAAACTAGAGAACCTGATGAATCCATGGGGACATTCTTTGGTCGCCTAAAAACTTCTTTTTACGTGTCACTTCTGGTTGCAAAAAAACAAAATGGAGACAAAACCCAAGATGGCGACAGCCCACCGTGTCATATCAGGTTCAGGAACGGGTAAAACTTAACTTGCTAAATTTGACCTCTGACCTCCAGATGTGTGGATGTAAATGGGTTCTCTGGGTCCCCACCAGTCCCCCCTTTACAGACATGCCCACTTTCTGATAGTCCCAGTCAGTCTGGATCAAGTCCTAGTCAAGTCAGCACTCTGACACACTGACAGCTGTTGTTGCCTGTTGGGCTGCAGTTTGTCATGTTCTGATTGGAGCAGATTGTTGATGCTAAAGTCAGAACCTGGGAGGGTTTCTGGACAATATCTGGTATTGATTAGTGGTGTTATTGATTTACTATAATAAATATATACATACATTTACATAAAGCAGCATATTAGTCCACTAACATGTTGATCAGAGGATTAAATACTGGACTGATCTCCCTCTAAGGGACATTTAGAGCAGATAGAAATGTGATTAATCAAAATTATAATATTTGAATTTATTGGCAGCACTAATATAAACTTTTAAAGGTTAAATATTTGTTGCTTTTGTTCACACTAAACAGAAACCTACAGTCACCACAGAGATATAAAACATGTAACAGAGAAAACAGTAATAATGAACCATTAAAACAAGCGTTTCCATGGTGATGCTATCAGGCAGCAATAACAGCAGCACATCAGCGGTTTGGGAGGTGATGTAATCGGTTCTGGTTCTGATACGGTTCAATGTTTGAATACAACCAGGCCACCCGTGGGCGCCTCTTTGTGTCAGGCTTTTGGGTTGAAGTTGACTGGGTTTCTGTCTGTGGTCTACTGGTTTCAGGGGGGTGGTGGATCCTGGTCTGTGGTTTTTGGTGTCCACACATCTCAGGTCTGGTGCTCAGCAGGATAAATCTGCATCACCCCGTCCTGCTGTCATTACGGGTCATTATGTACCTCTATACTGTACATCTTGCTCTCTGGTTTATAGAAATTACACAAAATGATCAAGTTACAGTTTATTTTGAAGTTCAGAATAACCCCCCCCACACACACACACACACACACACACACACACAGTTATCCTGTGGGAGAAGTGGGTGTCATTTCTTTCTGATTTATTATCCTGATCCATTGATCCATCCCATCATCATCCAACGGGTTTCTTTCTATTTTAGTTTCCTACACTGTTATAATGTTATATAATAAAAATCCTCCCAGCCTGTTAATGTGTTGATTTCAACCAACTGGCATTTAAAAATAGTAGTTTCAAGATTAAATGCTGCTAGACTGAAGTTACAGCGAGTTAAGATAATTTCTATTCTGTGTTCTGTGTTTCTGTGTGTAGGAGCTGGAGATTTAACATGGAGGTTCTGTTTCCTGATTATCAAAATAAAGAGAGAACAACTCTACAGAGATACCATAACGCAGAGGTCACTACAAGTAGAACCATCGTCATGACAAGTAGAACCATCATCACGACAAGTAGAACCATCGTCATGACAAGTAGAACCATCATCACGATAAGTAGAACCATCGTCATGACAAGTAGAACCATCATCACGATAAGTAGAACCATCATCATGACAAGTAGAACCATCGTCATGACAAGTAGAACCATCATCACGACAAGTAGAACCATCGTCATGACAAGTAGAACCATCGTCATGACAAGTAGAACCATCATCACGACAAGTAGAACCATCGTCATGACAAGTAGAACCATCATCACGATAAGTAGAACCATCATCACGACAAGTAGAACCATCGTCATGACAAGTAGAACCATCATCACGACAAGTAGAACCATCGTCATGACAAGTAGAACCATCGTCATGACAAGTAGAACCATCATCACGATAAGTAGAACCATCATCACGACAAGTAGAACCATCGTCATGACAAGTAGAACCATCATCACGACAAGTAGAACCATCGTCATGACAAGTAGAACCATCGTCATGACAAGTAGAACCATCATCACGATAAGTAGAACCATCATCACGACAAGTAGAACCATCGTCATGACAAGTAGAACCATCATCACGACAAGTAGAACCATCGTCATGACAAGTAGAACCATCATCACGACAAGTAGAACCATCGTCAGTACAAGTAGAACCATCGTCAGTACAAGTAGAACCATCGTCATGACAAGTAGAACCATCGTCAGTACAAGTAGAACCATCATCACGACAAGTAGAACCATCATCATGACAAGTAGAACCATCGTCATGACAAGTAGAACCATCATCACGACAAGTAGAACCATCGTCATGACAAGTAGAACCATCGTCATGACAAGTAGAACCATCGTCAGTACAAGTAGAACCATCATCACGACAAGTAGAACCATCATCATGACAAGTAGAACCATCGTCATGACAAGTAGAACCATCATCACGACAAGTAGAACCATCGTCATGACAAGTAGAACCATCGTCATGACAAGTAGAACCATCGTCATGACAAGTAGAACCATCATCACGACAAGTAGAACCATCGTCATGACAAGTAGAACCATCATCACGACAAGTAGAACCATCGTCATGACAAGTAGAACCATCATCACGACAAGTAGAACCATCGTCAGTACAAGTAGAACCATCGTCAGTACAAGTAGAACCATCATCACGACAAGTAGAACCATCGTCATGACAAGTAGAACCATCGTCAGTACAAGTAGAACCATCATCACGACAAGTAGAACCATCGTCATGACAAGTAGAACCATCATCACGACAAGTAGAACCATCGTCATGACAAGTAGAACAATCATCGCGACAAGTAGAACCATCGTCATGACAAGTAGAACCATCATCATGACAAGTAGAACCATCGTCATGACAAGTAGAACCATCGTCAGTACAAGTAGAACCATCGTCATGACAAGTAGAACCATTGTCAGTACAAGTAGAACCATTATCACGACAAGTAGAACCATCGTCATGACAAGTAGAACCATCATCACGACAAGTAGAACCATTGTCAGTACAAGTAGAACCATCGTCATGACAAGTAGAACCATCATCACGACAAGTAGAACCATCGTCATGACAAGTAGAACCATCATCACGACAAGTAGAACCATCGTCAGTACAAGTAGAACCATCGTCAGTACAAGTAGAACCATCGTCATGACAAGTAGAACCATCGTCAGTACAAGTAGAACCATCGTCAGTACAAGTAGAACCATCATCACGACAAGTAGAACCATCGTCATGACAAGTAGAACCATCATCACGACAAGTAGAACCATTGTCAGTACAAGTAGAACCATCATCACGACAAGTAGAACCATCGTCATGACAAGTAGAACCATCATCACGACAAGTAGAACCATTGTCAGTACAAGTAGAACCATCGTCATGACAAGTAGAACCATCATCACGACAAGTAGAACCATCGTCATGACAAGTAGAACCATCATCACGACAAGTAGAACCATCGTCAGTACAAGTAGAACCATCGTCAGTACAAGTAGAACCATCGTCATGACAAGTAGAACCATCGTCACTACAAGTAGAACCATCGTCATGACAAGTAGAACCATCGTCAGTACAAGTAGAACCATCGTCATGACAAGTAGAACCATCGTCAGTACAAGTAGAACCATCGTCACTACAATAATAATAACAGACACATACATAATAATAATAACAGACACATACATAATAATAACAGATACATAAATAATAATAATAACAGACACATAAATAATAATAATAACAGACACATAAATAATAATAACAGACACATAAATACTAATAACAGATACATAAATAATAATAACAGATACATAAATAATAATAACAGACACATAAATACTAATAACAGATACATAAATAATAATAACAGATACATAAATAATAATAATAACAGACACATAAATAATAATAACAGACATAAATACTAATAACAGATACATAAATAATAATAACAGATACATAAATAATAATAATAACAGACACATAAATAATAATAACAGATACATAAATAATAATAACAGATACATAAATAATAATAATAACAGACACATAAATAATAATAACAGACATAAATACTAATAACAGACACATAAATAATAACAGATACATAAATAATAATAATAACAGACACATAAATAATAATAACAGATACATAAATAATAATAACAGATACATAAATAATAATAACAGACACATAAATACTAGTAACAGACACATAAATAATAATAACAGATACATAAATAATAATAACAGATACATAAATAATAAAATAACAGACACATAAATAATAATAACAGACACATAAATACTAGTAACAGACACATAAATAATAATAACAGATACATAAATAATAATAACAGATACATAAATAATAAAATAACAGACACATAAATAATAATAACAGACATAAATACTAATAACAGACACATAAATAATAACAGATACATAAATAATAATAACAGATACATAAATACTAATAACAGACACATAAATAATAATAACAGATACATAAATAATAATAATAACAGATACATAAATAATAATAACAGATACATAAATACTAATAACAGACACATAAATAATAATAACAGATACATAAATAATAATAACAGACACATAAATAATAATAATAACAGACATAAATAATAATAACAGACACATAAATACTAATAACAGACACATAAATACTAATAACAGACATAAATACTAATAACAGACATAAATAATAATAACAGACACATAAATAATAATAACAGATACATAAATAATAATAATAACAGACACATAAATACTAATAACGACACATAAATACTAATAACGACACATAAATACTAATAACAGACATAAATAATAATAACAGACACATAAATAATAATAACAGACATAAATAATAATAACACACATAAATAATAATAATAACATACACATAAATACTAATAACAGACACATAAATACTAATAACAGACACATAAATACTAATAACAGACATAAATACTAATAACAGACATAAATACTAATAACAGACACATAAATAATAACAGATACATAAATAATAATAATAACAGACACATAAATAATAATAACAGACACATAAATAATAACAGATACATAAATAATAATAATAACAGACACATAAATAATAACAGATACATAAATAATAATAATAACAGACACATAATAATAACAGATACATAAATAATAATAATAACAGACACATAAATACTAATAACAGACATAAATACTAATAACAGACATAAATACTAATAACAGACACATAAATAATAACAGATACATAAATAATAATAATAACAGACACATAAATACTAATAACAGACACATAAATACTAATAACAGACATAAATACTAATAACAGACACATAAATACTAATAACAGACACATAAATACTAATAACAGACACATAAATAATAATAATAACAGACATAAATACTAATAACAGACATAAATAATAATAACAGACACATAAATACTAATAACAGACACATAAATACTAATAACAGACACATAAATACTAATAACAGACATAAATAATAATAACAGACACATAAATAATAATAACAGATACATAAATAATAATAATAACAGACACATAAATACTAATAACAGACACATAAATACTAATAACAGACATAAATACTAATAACAGACACATAAATACTAATAACAGACACATAAATACTAATAACAGACACATAAATAATAATAATAACAGACATAAATACTAATAACAGACATAAATAATAATAACAGACACATAAATACTAATAACAGACACATAAATACTAATAACAGACACATAAATACTAATAACAGACATAAATAATAATAACAGACACATAAATAATAATAACAGATACATAAATAATAATAATAACAGACACATAATAATAACAGATACATAAATAATAATAATAACAGACACATAAATACTAATAACAGATACATAAATAATAATAATAACAGACACATAATAATAACAGATACATAAATAATAATAATAACAGACACATAAATACTAATAACAGATACATAAATAATAATAATAACAGACACATAAATACTAATAACAGACACATAGATAAGTAAAAACATGTTAAGTGACTGAAAGAGAGAAACACAGACACTCTGTAACGTCACGTAATTTTCTTAATAAATGACTGATTTACATTCCAGTTCTACTCCAACAAGAGTTTAAAACAGGAAATATTATTATTAGGAAATATGATTCAATGTCTAACCAGCTGCTGCTCCAGCTGTGCTTAAACCTCCACAGAATACGAACAAATGCTATTGAAAGTGAATACACCTGAACACAGCAGGCTCTTGATTGGATCATCCAGGGAGGTGGTTTTCAAGCAGCACACCTGGTGCTGAACATGATTCAGGTACAAATGAAAGCTGCTTTAAAGCACTTTCATCATGAAATCCTCCAAAACTCAGTGTCTAATCCTGAAGAGTTGGACCAATAACACCGAACCATCAGAGAGACGAAGCTCGCTAACAGACCGGCCTTCCTCCTCCACCACCTGTGCAGCGTGGCCTGATGGGAGTTTTCTGCTCAGCAGGGAAACATTAACGTTTGAAGGTGTGAAAAGTCCTGGAGGCCTGCAGGAGGTCTGCTGGCAGCCTCCAACTCATCAGGCTGCTTTTAACGACACCTTGAGTTCGGTCACGCTGGTTTCCTGAGCGGAGCCTCCTCTAAACACCACCAGCCACCACAGAAGAAGAATTTACCTCAAGACACCGTCAGACAACATGTGGACACTTCTGGAAACTACATCCTGCGTCTCCTCACAACAGTCAGTGAGCGTTTAATGTAATTAGATTACATCCAGGACGCTAACGAGGCTCATTGGTTCATTTTAACCATGACGATGATCAGTCGACCCGAACCTCATCAGGTCATTTTAGCCGCTAGCTGCTAGCGTTGCCGGTGGCTTTGTACCCGCGGTAGCGTAACTTCAGCTAGTTTCCGACAGACGGTGTGTGGCGGCAGTGAGTATGGGTTTGTTGGTGGCGTTATAGCTGTGAACGTAGCTTTAGCAGTGTTTGTCGGTGAATAAATGCTACGAGGCTACAAGCTACAACTCCTCAGCTGGAGGTCCAGAGCCAACTTCCTGTATCCTGAATTTCCCCCCTGGGGATCAATAAAGTACTATCTTATCTTATCTTAATTTATCTTATCTTATCTTATCGGTTAAACGGTTAATTATTAACATCCTTAATTCCCACTTTTCCGACTATTCCTACTATTTCACCTTCTTACATTTAAGCCAGCATTACAGCAGAGTGTCAGCTCTTCAGCATCCAACATTCACTCCGCAATTTATTCAAAAATCGGCTTTCTAGTTAAACAAACTTGTCAGACTGACTTCGTCACAGAATAAAGTCATTTGACCTGTTGGGGTTGGAGGCAGAACTATCAAAACCTGGATAGATAAAACTAGAACCATCTGCCTGGACTGACGGAGGAAAGTCAGAACATACGCTGAAAAGAGGGTGAACGGATCATTAAGTTTCATACATAACGTGGACTTACTGTGGGCTCTTGGGGTAGAAGGGCAGGGTGACGTGGCTGAGGTCACTGATGTCGCAGGCGGTGGGCTCGGCGGAGATAGCCTGCCGTTTGCTGCGGTGTTGGTCCGGCTGCAGAGCAAGGTTCTGCTGCTGGGCCTGGACCTGCTGGGCAGTGGCGGGCCGGAGCACGGACCGGTACTTGTCCAGTTCGTTCTGTAGCCGCTGGATCAGCTCATCCTTCTGATCCAGCTCCAGCTCCAGCTCATCAATCAAGGTGTCGCGCTGCCGCAGCTCCTCAATCTTCTCCTGCAGGGCGTACTGCAGGTCCCGTAGGGTCCCCATTGGTTCTCTGGGGGGGGGTCCCTGAGGTGCCCTCAGGGTTCCTCTAGAGTGTTCTGAATTCCTCTGTGGTACTCAGATTTCATTTGGACCATGAGGGTCCCTGTGGGGTTCCTCAAAATATCTAACTCTTAGGATCATCAAGGTCTACAACGGTGCCCAGATTTCCTCATGGTGCTGTGCTTAGTGGCCTCTTGATTTCTTCAGAGTCGTGGGTTTGTAAAGATACTTCAGTTTATTTCTGGGTAACTCAAGGACCCGGGGCCACCCCCTATTTTTTCCAGGGTCTTGTAGGTCCCTCTAGGATTTCTTAGGGAATTCTCAGGGTCCCTCCAAGATCTACAGTAATCCTCGGGGATTCCTAGAGAGTCTTCAGGTTTCTTAGAGTTCTTCTGTGACAATGAATTTCCTCCTGGTTTCCTCCAGATTATCAGCGGTCCCCAAGATTTCTTTAGAGTCTCAAGGGTCTTTAAGATTCTTCTGGGGTTCCTCAGGGCCCATGAGAGTTTCCTTTGGGATTTCTTTGCAGTCTCCTCTAGGTCTTGAGGGTCCCTCTAGAGTTTCTCGGAGGAGGTTCTTTAAGGATCTGCAGGAATCTTCAGTGTGTCAGAAAGAGTCTCATGGACCACAGGGTTCTTATGGGGTTCCTTGACATATGTCAGAGCTCCTCCAGATTTTCTGAAATCCCTTCATTTCCTCGGGGTCTTCAGAGTACTTCTTATGAATCTTAAGGATAATCAGGGTTCTTCTGGGGTTTCTCTGGGTTCTTTGGAGTCTCCACCTGGGTTCCTCCAGATTCTCAGCTGTCCCCACATTTCCTGTGGATGCCTCTAAACTTCACAGAAGGGTTTCTCAAGGTTCCTCCTGGGTTGTTTTATTATGAAGCAATATTGCTTTGAGAATCCAAAAGGTTCTCAACATTTTTGAGTGCACCCCAAGGCTCCCCAGGGTGCCTCACACTGTAGTCCAAATCCGCAGGATTCCTCTAGATCCTCATGGTTCTTCAAGGTTAAATTTATTGTACAATGAGAGATTTTAGAAAAACTAACTGTAAAAGAGGAGGAGGAAGAACTGGTCCTCAGGGTTCCTTCCTTCTTTCCACTACATTCAATTCTGGTTTGAAACAAACTGGAGTCGATGTGGAACCGATCAGCTCTATTGACCAGAGGCAGCAGGTCCAACTCCAGGTCCACCTCCAGCCTGGAGGGAAAATGTGGTTCTGAGAAGAAAAGTGAAAGCAGAGTGAGTAAAACAGAGTTGAAAGTGAGTCCTGGGATTTTAAATAAACTTCAAAAACTGGGTCGGTCAGGGTCTGGGATCATAATCCAGGTTTTAATCCCTCCAAACAGTCCAGGCAGAAGGAAAACAGCAGCTCTCTGTGGGCTGGTCTTAGTCCTTAAAACAGAAACCTCCAGGTGAACCTCCTCCGGTGTGTGAACCTCCTCCGGTGTGGACCTCCTCCGGTGTGTGGACCTCCTCCGGTGTGGAGCTCCTCCGGTGTGGACCTCCTCCGGTGTGGAGCTCCTCCGGTGTGTGGACCTCCTCCGGTGTGGACCTCCTCCGGTGTGGACCTCCTCCGGTGTGGACCTCCTCCGGTGTGTGGACCTCCTCCGGTGTGGAGCTCCTCCGGTGTGTGGACCTCCTACGGTGTGGACCTCCTCCGGTGTGGAGCTCCTCCGGTGTGGACCTCCTCCGGTGTGTGGACCTCCTCCGGTGTGGAGCTCCTCCGGTGTGGACCTCCTCCGGTGTGGACCTCCTCCGGTGTGGAGCTCCTCCGGTGTGGACCTCCTCCGGTGTGGAGCTCCTCCGGTGTGGAGCTCCTCCGGTGTGGACCTCCTCCGGTGTGGAGCTCCTCCGGTGTGTGGAGCTCCTCCGGTGTGTGGACCTCCTACGGTGTGAACCTCCTCCGGTGTGGAGCTCCTCCGGTGTGTGGAGCTCCTCCGGTGTGTGGACCTCCTCCGGTGTGGAGCTCCTCCGGTGTGTGGACCTCTTACGGTGTGAACCTCCTCCGGTGTGGACCTCCTCCGGTGTGTGGACCTCTTACGGTGTGAACCTCCTCCGGTGTGGACCTCCTCCGGTGTGGACCTCCTCCGGTGTGGACCTCCTCCGGTGTGGAGCCCCGTGATCTCCGTCAGCTGAAGGAGAGAAAGTGGAATAAAACGTGTCCGAGGAAACCCGAAGCGAAGTGAGGAAGAAAAGTGCAGAAGAAACCCTCAGCTGACTTCTCCCGGTCCGGTCCTCCGGTCCGTCTCTAAGACCACATTCCGGTTCGGGTCTAAATGAAAGAGTTTCCGTTTCAGACTGAAACTGGATCCGCCGGCGGAGAAGATCCGGAGAAATAACCGGAGATCATTTAAAGACGGTAATGATCCGGGAGTCCCGGGAGTCCCGGGAGGAGGAGGAGGACCTGCAAACCTGGTCCGGTTTCACCTCCTTCATTAGTTTAACGAGTTTAATGCGGAGCAGTAGGAGGTTTAACGGAGCGGAGAAACCGACACGGACCGAGACTGCCGGTGCGTCCAAAAGTTGGTCTGCTTCTACAACAACTCCTCCTCTTCCTGCTCCTCTCCCTCCTTCTAACTCCTCCTCCTCCTTTTCTCTCTTCTCCCTCCTTCTAACTCCTCCTCCTCGTCCTCCTCCTCTTCTTCTTCCTCCTTCTCCCTCATCCTCCTCTTCCTTCTCCTCTCCCTCCTTCTAACTCCTCTTCCTCCTCCTCTTCTCCCTCCTCCTCCTCTTCTCTTCCTCCTTGTTCTCTTCCTCCTCATCCTCCTCCTCTTCTCTTCCTCCTTGTCCTCTTCCTCCTCTCCCTCCTCCTCTTCCTCCTCCTCTCCCTCCTCCTCCTCCTCTTCTCCCTCCTCCTCCTCTTCTCCCTCCTCCTCTTCCTCCTTCTCCCTCATCCTCCTCTTCCTGCTCCTCTCCCTCCTTCTAACTCCTCTTCCTCCTCCTCTTCTCCCTCCTCCTCCTCCTCTTCTCTTCCTCCTCATCCTCCTCCTCTTCTCTTCCTCCTCTCCCTCCTCCTCTTCCTCCTCTTCTCCCTCATCCTCCTCCTCTTCTCTTCCTCCTTGTCCTCTTCCTCCTCTCCCTCCTCCTCTTCCTCCTCCTCTCCCTCCTCCTCCTCCTCCTCTTCTCCCTCCTCCTCCTCCTCTTCTCCCTCCTCCTCCTCCTCTTCCTCCTCCTCTCCCTCCTCCTCCTCCTCTTCTCCCTCCTCCTCCTCCTCCTCCTCTTCCTCCTCCTCTTCCTCCTCCTCCTCTTCTCACTCCTCCTCCTCTTCCTCCTCCTCCTCCTCCTCTTCCTCCTCCTCTCCCTCCTTCTCCTCCTCCTTCTCCTCGTCCTCCTCCTCCTCTTCCTCCTGAACCTCACCCATAATGACCCCAGTCATCAGTGTACTGGATACTGTGTAGTACATCTACAGTACTACTACTGTCACTACTACTGCTGTACTGCTGAACAAAAGAGCAGTACATTTTATCCTCTTGAATATTTTTTCTATATTTATATTTTATCCTTCTATGATCTGTGCAGTACATTTCAGTCATATATTATATGTATTCTGTATATTGCAGTATTACTGCAGAGAGGGACGCTGAATACTGCAGACAGGGACGCTAAATACTGCAGAGAGGGACGCTGAATACTGCAGACAGGGACGCTAAATACTGCAGAGAGGGACGCTGAATACTGCAGACAGGGACGCTGAATACTGCAGACAGGGACGCTAAATACTGCAGAGAGGGATGCTGAATACTACAGAGAGGGACGCTGAATACTGCAGACAGGGACGCTGAATACTGCAGACAGGGACGCTAAATACTGCAGAGAGGGATGCTGAATACTACAGAGAGGGACGCTGAATACTGCAGAGAGGGACGCTGAATACTGCAGACAGGGACGCTAAATACTGCAGAGAGGGATGCTGAATACTGCAGAGAGGGATGCTAAATACTGCAGAGAGGGATGCTAAATACTGCAGAGAGGGACGCTGAATACTACAGAGAGGGATGCTAAATACTGCAGAGAGGGATGCTAAATACTGCAGAGAGGGACGCTGAATACTACAGAGAGGGATGCTAAATACTGCAGAGAGGGACGCTGAATACTACAGAGAGGGATGCTAAATACTGCAGAGAGGGATGCTAAATACTGCAGAGAGGGACGCTGAATACTACAAAGAGGGATGCTAAATACTGCAGAGAGGGACACTAAATACTGCAGAGAGGGACACTAAATACTGCAGAGAGGGACGCTAAATACTGCAGAGAGGGATGCTGAATACTACAGAGAGGGATGCTAAATACTGCAGAGAGGGACGCTGAATACTACAAAGAGGGATGCTAAATACTGCAGAGAGGGACACTAAATACTGCAGAGAGGGACACTAAATACTGCAGAGAGGGACACTAAATACTGCAGAGAGGGACGTTAAATACTGCAGACAGGGATGCTGAATACTGCAGACAGGGACGCTAAGTACTGCAGAGAGGGACGCTGAATACTACAGAGAGGGACACTAAATACTGCAGACAGGGACGCTAAATACTACCAAAAGATGGAAATTGACAACAAAGAGACTTAAAACTTCAAAAAACAATACAAATGACTACAAAGACATAACGGACATCGAGACACAAAACAACAGAAGAAGACTACAAAGTACAACGAGGACAACGAGGAGACAGAGACGGAAGACATCGATGCAAAATGAAAACAAAGACACAAACCCGATAAAGTCCAACTTGTCCAGCAGCGGCAGCCTGGACCGGCTCAGGTTCTGGTTCATATTTAACCTGTGGCCCCTCGCGGGGCCTCGACCCACAGCTTCGGTCACCACTCCGCGGTACCAACACCTGGTGTTCGTCGGAGGAGCAGAGACCGTAAAGGAACCGGAGGACACTTCCTGTGTGCTGGCGCCTCCTGCTGGCCGGTCACCGTCATTACAACACTGCAGCTCCCAGTTAAAGGAACAGTTCAGCCATTTAAAGCAGCCACCAACAGAACTGGACAGAACCAGTCTGCCTTGTACAGACCAGTTTAAAGAGCTCTGTCCTGTCTTCATGGTCCCACTTCTGGTTGGTAGCACTGTTTAAGACTGGTTCCTTTAAACAGAGACACCAACCCTGGCCCTTAACCCCTAAACCCTAAACCCTAAACCCCATAACCCCTAACCTCTAAACCCTGACCCCTGACCCCTAACCCCTAAACCCTGACCCTTAACCCCTAAACCCTAAACCCCATAACCCCTAACCTCTAAACCCTGACCCCTAACCCCTAAACCCTGACCCTTAACCCCTAAACCCTAAACCCCATAACCCCTAACCTCTAAACCCTGACCCCATAACCCCTAACCTCTAAACCCTGACCCCTGACCCCTAACCCCTAAACCCTAAACCCTGACCCTTAACCCCTAAACCCTAAACCCCATAACCCCTAACCTCTAAACCCTGACCCCTAACCCCTAAACCCTGACCCCATAACCCCTAACCTCTAAATCCATGACCCCTAAACCCTAAACCCCATAACCCCTAACCTCTAAACCCTGACCCCATAACCCCTGAACCCTGACCCTAAACTTAAACCCTGACCCCTGACCCCAAACCCCAAACCCAGACCCTGAACCTGAGCGTCTTGGAGAACCTCCACAGCTCTGTCTCCTCCACCGGCTCGGCGGACACCGGCAGCACCGACTGATACCTGTGCAGCTTCCTCCGGAGCGCCAGCACCTCCTCCTCTTCCTCCTCCTCCTTCTTCTTCTTCACCTCCTTCACCTCCTCCTTCATCTCCTCCTCCTCCGCGGTCCTCCTCGGTCCTCCCCGGCCCTCCTCGGTCCTCCCCGATCCTCCCCGGCCCTCCTCAGTCCTCCCCGGTCCTCCGGTCCTCCAGTCCTCCTCGGTCCTCCCCGATCCTCCGCGGTCCTCCTCGGTCCTCCCCGGCCCTCCTCGGTCCTCCTCGGCCCTCCCCGGTCCTCCTCGGTCCTCCCCGATTCTCCGCGGTCCTCCCCGGTCCTCCTCGGTCCTCCCCGGCCCTCCTCGGTCCTCCTCGGTCCTCCTCGGTCCTCCCTGATCCTCCGCGGTCCTCCCCGATCCTCCCCGGTCCTCCCCGATCCTCCCCGGTCCTCCCTGATCCTCCCCGGCCCTCCTCGGTCCTCCCTGATCCTCCCCGGTCCTCCCTGATCCTCCCCGGCCCTCCTCGGTCCTCCCCGGCCCTCCTCGGTCCTCCTCGGTCCTCCTCGGTCCTCTGGTCCTCCTCTGGAGGCTGAGAGGATGAAGGGAAACTCACTGAAATCAAAGTTTCTCCAGAAACAGAAATAAAAATGTTAATAAACTCAGTCCAGACAACAACAGCAATGCTACTACGAATAATAATAACAACAATATTATTATTATTATTATTAATAAAAATAATAACAATAATAATAATAAGGGCTGTACGGTGGTGTAGTGGTTAGCGCTGTTGCCTCACAGCAAGAGGGTCGCAGGTTCGATTCCAGCTTGCGGCTCTTCTGTGTGGAGTTTGCATGTTCTCCCCGTGTAAGCGTGGGTTTTCTCCGGGTACTCCGGCTTCCTCCCACAGTCCAAAGACATGCTGTTTAGGTTAATTGATGACTCTAAATGTCCCGTAGGTGTGAATGTGAGTGTGAATGGTTGTCTGTCTCTATGTTGTCTGTCTCTATGTTGTCTGTCTCTATGTTGTCTGTCTCTATGTGTCCTGTGATGGACTGGAGACCTGTCCAGGTGAACCCACCTTCACCCAATGCCAGCTGGGATCGGCTCCAGGCCCCCGAGACCCCTAACGAGATAAGAGGTTGACGATTGTTGGATGGATAATAATAATAATAACAATAATAACAACAATAACAATGATAATAATAATAATAACAATAATAATAATAATAATAACAACCACAGCAATGCTACTACGAATAATAATAACAACAATATTATTATTAATATTATTATTAATAATAATAACAATGATAATAATAATAATAATGATAATACAATGATAATAATAATAATATTAATAATAATAACAACAATATTATTATTATTATTATTATTATTATTAATAATAATAACAATTATAATAATGATAATAATAATAATAATAATGATAACACAATGATAATACAACGATAATAATAATAATAATGATAATAATAATAATAATAATAAAGGCTATTCTGAAAACGAAACAGCCAATTTCCAGTAAATATCAACATAAAACTGAATTATTTAAAAACAATTATTGAGCTTTTTTATTTTAACATCTGTGACAAAATACCAAAAAGACACTAAACTATTTAACTGATATTTAACCAATATTTATTTGATATTTAATTGATTTTTATTTGATGTTTAACTGATATTTAACTGAAATTTGACCAATATTCAACAAATATTTAATTGATATTTAACTGATATTGAATTGATATTTAACCAATATTTAATCGCTATTTAATTGATCTTTAACTGATATTTAACTGTGTGTGTGTACAGTATATGTGTGTTGGTAGGTGAAGAGACTCCAGAGTGACGGTCGGTCAAAGGCCTTCAGCAACACACACACTGCTGCTGGATGTGTGTGTGTGTGTGTGTGTGTGTGTGTGTGATACAGATAGCAGCAGGTTAATCATTAACGTCGGCCGGCTCGTAAAGCTAACACCAAGACAGTGAACCTTTGGAGTTTGATATGATGTGATCACACACACACACACACACACACACACACACACACACACACTCAGGCCTCAGAATGACACAGCTCTGATCGGAGGAGGTGATCTCTGAAATTGCTCAGGTGAGTTATTCTGTTTTTCATCAAAAGAAACTTGATTATATATAATTATTGTTATATATTTGCATCCATAATCAGAGAGAGAAGATGTATTCTGTGTCCTCCTCCTCCTTCTTCTCCTCCTTCTTCTCCTCCTCGTTCCTCCTCTTCTCCTCCAGCAGCCATTACAGAGGCTGAACGTGGTGAAGAGAACAAACAGTCTGTCTGTAACACAAATATAATAATACATCATACTAATACCTTAAATACTACATTAACTCTGCTGGGATAACACTGTAGTACTAACACATCATACTTCATCACGGTATCACTGTAGTAACAGAACTACTATCAAATAATATATTTCATGTATCCAAAATAAATACTGTGAGTACTGTTGTATTTAAACGGGCTTTCT